>JACXGK010011001.1:0-16841 GCA_016801125.1 Novumbra hubbsi
TTGTTACGATGAGACAGGGAGATGTTACAATGAGACCAGGAGATGTTTGTAATGAGTGCAGGAAATGATGCGTGGAGACAGGGAGTTGTTACGATGAGACAGGGAGATGTTACAATGAGACCAGGAGATGTTTGTAATGAGTGCAGGAAATGATGCGTGGAGACAGGGAGTTGTTACGATGAGACAGGGAGTTGTTACGATGAGACAAACGCACACGCACACACGCACACACAAACACACGCATAACATTCAAATCTGTAGAAGTTGATCAAGTTGGTCAAGCGGCACAGATCAAGTCAAAGTGGTGGGCGGACTTGTTTTGAACTATTTAACCTCAGGGTCAGATCTCGGTGGGTTTGACACTTGTTATTTCTTCATAGAACATGATGTAAAGTTTACATGCTTAGCTAAAGAATCAGCAGTTTATGAACATTTTGCATTGAATGAAAAGGACCCACCAAACTGTAGTCATTTCAACACAACACTAATTAGTAAGAGTAATTTAATACTAATCATTTGAGTATATTAGTCTGCTAGACAAAGGAAACAAAGTCAGACTTGGCTTGGAACAAATTCACATTGTTTTGCGTTTAAACTTAATAAATGATAGCCAGAGGGGAAGAGAGACCTGTCTTTGAGAAGGGAGAGTACATGAAAGAGTCTGGTTTAGTCCAAGGTCATGTCTTGATTTAAAAGACCAGAGCAAACTACTACAGAGTTTTCCAAAAACAACACACATGCAGACAATTGCAGCATATAATTAAAAAGTAATATCAAATTGTGTCTCGGTTCCTGGTTCCAGGAATGACAAAGAGGATTCTATGGGATCATTCAAGGCTCAGAATTCAACCAGTTTACTGCGCCGATACAATGATCCTCTTTAACTCAGGATGGTATAGGGACATTAGGTTGTGTACCTTTATTTTAGCAGAATAAATAACATTATATCGTTTTTCTTTATGTATATATCCTGATTGGCTATTAGCCATGGCAAATGATACCGTGTCCCACGTTATGACATGATATCCCTTTTCACTGCTCTGACAGCGTTGGATAAACCAGTGTACAATTGCAATATGGCATCTCAAGGGTTTTATGATGTATTAGTACAACAGGGCTAAGGGCTGTGTCCAGGCACATTGCGATGCGTTGTACGTTTTAGAACAGCTCTATGCCGCGGTATATTGCCCATAGACCACACCTCTTTGTGCCCTACTGCTCGTATATGTATATATGGTAAATCTTCTCTGCCAATAGGTTCCAAGGTCGCGTCATTAATATATTGCAGGTGCAGTGGCAAATGCTCTCAGGACTGTTCTGGGTTGGGCCTTGCCTCACTCTGCCATAGCATCTCCCTGTGATTGGTCGGGTGCCTCCAAGCTCAATCATGTCACAGGCTGACGATTGCTTCCTGGTTGAGTGATTGGTGGGGCAGGAAGCTGAACGACTTTGGGAGATGTGCGGCTAAGGTCACATGCCTGGATTGTTTACTCTCCGCTCCTTCCAAGAGCCGCCGCTACGAAGCGATGCGAGAGGGGCAAATACATATAGGAAGATAGGTTAAACTGGAACGCCATGGCCCCTGAAAACAACATATGTATCACATTAACCCAGTCAACAAACCCTGTTACTTGGTTAATAGTTAAATTCTGCGCCTGGATAAAAAAATCACACCCGAAAACATAGAGGTAATATGTTAAATAAATTGGTCTGTTTACACACACACACACAGTGGTGTAAGACCTACCCTTGAAACCTAACAGTATGTTGTGGTAAAACAGGATCTAACAGAGCAGAGACCAATGGAAGATTAATGTAATAACTGCTGGAGCAGAACCGGCCTAGAGTGGATACATAAACACGGACAAAAAAACAGGCATTGGTAATCTGGTAATCGTAAGTTTACGTGTGTGAGTGTGTCACATAGCTGGTACAGTGCTAAAGCTTTCCTCTCCATCTGGCCACAACTCAATAAATACACACAAACACACACACACACACACACACACACACACTCAGTGGATATTGTCCTTACGCACCCAGGGATTAAGTGGTTCCATATTTCAGTCAAATTTCTTGCTTTCTAAAAACCCAGTGGGTCAATATGGGAGAGGGTGGGAGAGAGGGAGGCGGATAGTGAATGAGGGGAAAGATGGGAGGGAGACAGAGAGAGCGATAGAGGATGTGAGAGAAACATGGTGAGAGAGAAAGAATTTCAGCTGAGGAAAAACATGTCAGTCAAAGAGTGGGTAAAGTTCCTAACAAGATCTCACGAGTGGACTTCACGAGGCGAGGATTATTTGTGCGTGAGAAACGTTATTTGGCTAGCGTGTTAATAAACCTTGAAGCCGCTTTTCACACCAAAAGCTAAGTAACGCAATTAAGTCGAGGTATCACTACATTTACGTTTACGTGTGACGTGCATACCTTCTCTTGTAATTCTAGCGTATAAAATACACTTCAGAGAAATTATTAGTAGTATTATACAGTACCCATTATTTATTGTATAGTACCAATATTTACGGTACCATGATGGAATTTACAGCGAATAACCATGCAACAGCCCAACCCAAAGACTTATCTTCCCTTTCCTGTGACATCATGGTTGGACTGGGGGGAATACTGCCCCCTAATGGCCTGTATGCACATGTACTGTTAGTAGCTCTCTCAGGCCTGCTAATGCAAAGCACTTTGAATTGCCACCGTGAAACGCGCTGTAAAAACAAAATTGCCTTGCTTTGTCTGTACACAGGTGTCTGATGAAAGTGTGGCGTGCCATGGAGGAAGGTCGCACTGACAACGGCTCTGCATTCACTGAACAGTTTTCAATATATTGCTTAAACCTTTGTTCAAGCTGCACTGCCGCACATGATTAACTAGCACGTTTGGAAGTTCGTTCAACACTAAATACATACTTGTTCTCTACTTACCGGAGTGCTTGCTGTAATTCCTTTCCTTTGTCCTTCCGTGGAGGAGAAAGAAAAGAGGCAAACTTGCCAGAATCCTTTATAGACCTCCGACCAGACACAGCAATCCGTCGTTACCGAGCACTTTACTCGCAAATGTTCAATCCCTGTGTAGCATTGCGTAGATGACTTGTGCCATGTCATAAGAATTTCATTGCTCAGAACAGTTTGTGCATTTGATAATAACCTAAATGTAATTAATTGATTGAAAGAGGCGGAGCTAAGGTTTGGGAAAGCACAGGGATGGGAATTGGGATGACCAATGCAAGCCACCAGCCGGTTTAACTGTAATAGCACTCAAGGGCACCCCTAGTGGATGGTTGTGAAGGTGTAGATTTCCATTCTAAAGACGAACTTCTAATTTTGAATGGCAACTGACAGGACCTCTCTAAAAGCTCTGTGCAACATTTGAACCACATATCTCAGCATCTCATTTGCACACACACACACACACACACTCTGCATGTTTCTCACTGTCTCTGTCTCATCCTGACACACATACCAGAAGCAGAACCCACACACACACACACACACATTCCTTCTAGGAGACGCAGGGGTTAGAAGTTGACTGCTGTATTTTGTATTGTGTAGTATGGAGTGAGTGTGTAATAATGTAAGCTTGCTTGGCGGGGAGTAAATCATAATCTTTATGTAGGAGCCAAGCAGAGTATAGACCAAGCTTATAGAGACTCAGAGGGGGGCTCTGGGGCTGTCAGTGTTCCCGTAGGGGGTAATGGGGCAAAGGTCAGAGCGAGGGTTCAATGGGGGTTAAGATTTGGAGGGAGAAGAACCATATACACACACACACACACAGACACTCAAGAAACAGTCTTGAAGGGAAAATATCACAGACACTCTCCCAAAGCCTTTTCTGAACTGTAAATGTCCCCAGTTTTTATTTCGGAAATCTGGTCACCTTTCCGTAACACAGCACCTACACATTTGGGATGTATGTAACCCTCAATCCCTAAGGTAAGTGTTGAGGTGCCACTATAGGGAACACACAGGCATATTCGTGAAAGCAAGGAAAATCACGTCAGGTAAGGCCCTACATGTGTGTAACCGTCAGCAACTCCCCTAACACACACACACACAATGCAATATCTAGACCTAATGTTCACACATCGATTTACTGAATAAATAATTCAGAGAGGACAAAAGCCTTCATCCAATCTATGGCTGACACACGCTGAAACACACACACACACACCTCCTGGAGAGTTTACCACTACTAAAAGGTTGTGTGTACCTGTGCATTCTTACCAAACAACACAAGTCAGCCAAGGAGTCTTCCTGATGAATTCTGTCGAATAAACAGAATGAGACAGCCCTGTGCGTTCCTATCCAGCTGTGCCCCTGATATCAGGCGCCCGTCACAAACTCACCCAACATTTCACTAACACACATCTGCAGATACAGTCTCGAAGACGACTTGCTCATGACGGGTTCTGGTCTGGTGGCTCCTCCTCTCTCCCTTTGGTCAGAGGGGTTTAAGCCTGAGCTTGGCTCTCCGTTGGTGCCCGAAATCCTTCATGTCCTTTTCCATGTTTATCTCACAAACTGTACCTTTGTGCCTGACACATTGCGTGGACTATTCCCAATTGTGCCCCCTCAGTGTGCCCAGTTTGGTGTTCACACTTCGCATGAGAAATCTCTGCCAGACCAACTGCTTCCATATTCAAAAACAAGGAGCTTGTGTACTGGACAGTTCTGAGTCACCTTTCTCATCGAAGAAAAGTTTCCTAGTCAACCTCGACAGAGCACATATCCTCCTGAAAACAGGCAGATGGATGAAATATGAGAATAATAAATGGTCTCTGTCTAATAGCTGATCTCTGATTAGTAAATGTCTCAGGGCTAGCAGATTGTGTCTGACTTGTTGATCTCTCTGATTTGTAGATGATGTTTAACTAGTTGATGGTATCTGTCTAGTTGATGATATCTGACTACGTTATTCAGAATTGTCTCTGACTATTTTATTTGTACAGTGAATACCAGCTGAGACCACAATCTCATTCACAGTGGTACCCAGTATTAGCATTAAAAAAACATGTATAACCAGCATAAAACATTTAAGACAATAACAAAAAAAATCTAGTAGAAGTTCTCAGATGGTCTCTGACTAGTAGATGGTCTCTGACTAGTAGATGGTCTCTGACTAGTAGATGGTCTCTGACTAGTAGATGGTCTCTGACTAGTAGATGGTCTCTGACTAGTAGATGGTCTCTGACTAGTAGATGGTCTCTGACTAGTAGATGGTCTCTGACTAGTAGATGGTCTCTGACTAGTAGATGGTGTTTCTAATCATTGAGTTACATAGAAATAGTCTGACTTAAGACTGCTTCAAAACCTTCATTGACTGACTGGCTGATTGTCTCTTTGTGCCAAATCTCTTTTCTATAAATGGACTCGCATAATTGTGAATAGACCCAGCTATCTAGAGGATTCAACCCAATCAGCATATTCATTAGAATTCATTAAATTTTCTCAATTGACTTTTTTACATTTGTGTCCTCTTCACTTTCTCCACAGGTGTCAAAGATAATTCAGTCAGTGATCGGAATAACTGATTGGAGTGAAACACACCAATGCACTAATGGATAAGTCTCACACACACAGACACACATACTGTCTTGTCAGCATCTCCTCTGTCTACATCTGTTAGGAACCTACTGATGAGATCTATCCAGACATCAATCCAGTCTTTTATGTCGAAATCCGACATTTTTACAGCGTTCGTTACTCATTCAAGTAGTGCTTGTCACGGTGTCCGGTGGATGTTTAAAATGACAATCGTCTCTCAACCAATTCCTGGTTAAATAAATAAACATTTCCATATCAGACAGTTCCACACTGTGGCTTCCTCATTAATTATTGGTCAAAGGCGTTTCGGCGTGTCGCCTCACACACAATGCCTGAGTCTGATTGCTGTCTAACGGGGAACATTGAAACTGTCAGTCTGCATTTTTTTCTACATCCGCCATGGCAGTAGACCACAGGGAGAGCTGAGAGACAGAACGCCACCATGAATCACCCCAAAAGTTGGGTTGAAAAATCAAGACCTCTCTAGATAATTATTTGACATATTACCAGACTGCCAATTGTTCACGCTACGTTAACCGATATCGGTCATTATCACCGCATCCCTGGAGGATTTTACAGCGGAACATCAAAGAGCACCGATAGAAGAATCAGACAAAGCGAGAGAGTGAGAGGTGGATGACAAGACTTGTGCATTAGATGGGTTGACAACCACAGAAGGATCCGTCTGATCTCTGTCCATGTTGGGTGTCCGTGGTTACTGCCGGTTGGCTGGTTCAACCGTTACAGAAGAAGGAGAAGAGGAGGGGTGAAGGGGGGAAGTGGGAGACAGGAAGGTGGAGACAGGAGGAAATAGAGACAGCCAGGGAGGGACTGAGGATGCGGGGAGGGACGGGGGAGAGAGAAATCATGGAGGGGGAGAGAGAAGGGTGAGAGGAGTGAGGCCTCCTGAGATGCCTAATGTCTGTTGCCAAGTCAGGGATGTGAAATGAACCAACACCACAGCATCAGTCAAAGCGCCCAGAATCATGTCTGCACATTCAGTCGCCTCTTCCCCAGAGCCACGTCAGTATTGAACGTTTGCCTGGGTGCCAAGGATGTGTGGGGAGAGGCCTTTACTAACAGCCCCGGTATTGAATCAATGACCTAGAGCACGCCTGTGCGTTCTGGAAGGCTCCAGATCTGAGGATTGCGTTTTAACCAATTCAAATAAATGCCTACATTTAACCATAGATTTCTTCCCCCCCGGGTCCAAATCATGAACCATAACCAGCCAGAATGAATGGCTTAACATAACTGGCATGAAGTTTATGGACGAACATTGAAGACAATAGTCAGCCTGTGAGATCTCGTTAAAATGGGATCGTCAAACTACAGCGGCACAAAGAAGAAACAAGGGGAGAGACAATGGGTCATGAAAACTCCACCAATTCCACAAATGTTCTCTAACATGCTAATAAAGTCCCATTTAACCCGTTATCATTCTCAAGAAGTGGAGAGTCAAAGCAGGGTGGGAATAGGGGAAACGTGACCTAAACAGAAGACACAAAGCAATAGTCATGTGAGATTGGAGATTATCATATTCAATTTCAGATTACCGTTTAACATTGCATATCTGATCATAATGGATTATGCCCAGATTTGATCACATGTGTGTTAGATCACAGATTATCACATCAGGTTGTAAATTGCTATATCCAGTTCGGTGCAATGCGACCTATTTGTTGTAAACAGCTAATCGAGTCGCAGACAGTCTTTTACAACAGTCACTAACTCAATGAGTCTCTAAGAAAATGACCATGAAGAGATAAACGTTAACAGGCATTTTATTGTCTACGTTCTAAAAGTCTGCAGTCCTCCACATGACTTTACCTTCCACTTAATTTTTCTCTCTCTGTCTTTCTCGGCCACTCTATCCGTCTTTCCATCTCTGAATTCCCCTGCTTTTCTTATACTTACGCACATTGACATAACAGTCACAGTTACACAAACCCACACTCACACACAACAGTGGTTGAAAGACCTAATCAATTGTTTGTTTACTTGTGGTTGGATAATGTTTACAGTCGACAGCCTCACCTTTCCAGGAAGCCAACGGGCAACCTGCTGTGGTGGAAAAATCCCCTGGCCAAATTCAATGTCAGCAGGTCAAACAGAGTTTGTCATTCCCCCTGTTCAGTGAAAAGGGTAATTTCATTAATCATTCTTCACTTGCACCGTGAAATTCCAAAACAAACGGGAACAAGTAACCAGGTGCGGCAAACATTTCATATTACTGTAAACCAGTCAGTTCATATACCCTCAGTCCATATACCATCAGTAAATATACCATCAGTTCACACACAAACAAATACTCATCGCCCAGACAGATTGTGGGAACGTGAGAGGGCCGAAAGAAGACGATGAGACAGTTCTGGAAAAATAAACAAACACGTGCACCACACACACACACTCACCAACTCTAATTCCATAATGATTCTGGTTACAGGCGGCTGGCATCAACCTGGGGAAACCCCTGGTACGCCCCAGTGACCAGCCATGGAACACACACACCCTCACATAAATACACAAACCGACAAGAAAACACAGGACTTCCCGTCCAAATTAGATCTGTTAAAAAGACCCCAAAAAGTATTTATTCAGTAAATTACACAAACACTCATTTATTTCCAACCACTAGGGAAAGAATCAAATCATGTTTACACTAAGTGCTGTGTCATCAAAAGTGCACTTTCCCTCGACGATATATTTTCTCTATCTTTATGGTAATTCTGTGTGTGTGTGCCAGCGCGTGTGTGTGTGTGTCTGAATCCCCCTTGGCAAGGCAGTGAGGCTGATTATGACTCAGGAAGAGAGACAAACATTATGAGACAAACAGAGAGAGAGACAGATTGGCAGAAAAACTGAGAAAAAGAAACTGAGTGAAACACATGCAGGTGGACAGACTGACAGAGAGACAAACTGACTGACAGAAAGACACATACAGAGAGAAAGACTGACAAAACAAAACAGAGTCAGAGAGAAGGCAAGAAACAGATAGACACAGACAGAAGAAGTGAAAGACAGGCTGGAAAAGACAGGGAAAAACAAACAGAATACATCTTCGAATGCCACACACAATACAACACAGGCACATGTTTTTCTATCAAGATGATGACCGGCAATTTAGTTTTTGAAACAATTCACACACAACCATTCACACACACACACAGTCAGACATAAATAAAGACAGTATGACACACACACACACACACACACACACACATTATTAATGAGTCAACAAACAGTTCTACAATAAGGGCTTGTTTAGAAGTGGAATGAAAATATAATCCACACTCAATGGAACTCAACTTAATAGCACACACCTGATCCTAGTCTATAGTTGACTTTTGTCATATCATTCATATTGGGAAAAACCTACTATATACTCTAATCCACTCACTATTAGATTCTGCTTAGACCCAGTTTGGGCTGTTCTGTGAAGGGGGTAGTACACATTGTTGCATGAGTTCTTTAATTCCATGGCACTTTCTCCCACGGAATAGCCTTCATTTCTCAAAACAACAAAATAGACTGATGAGTTTCAGAAATAAGTTTGTTGTGTCTGGGCATTTTAAACATGAAATCAATCCAACAATTGCAGAAGCTCCAGATACTCAACTAGTCTAAAAAAGGCCAGTTTTAATGATTCTGTAATCAACAAAACAGTTCAGCAATGCTAACCTACATGCAAAATGGTTTTCTAATGATCACATAGCCTTTTAAAATGATAAACTTGGATTAGCAAACACAACGTGCCATTATAACCCAGGAGTGATGGTTGCTTAGAATTGGCCTCAGTACTCCTATGCAGATATTCCCTATAAATCTGCCGTTTCCAGCAACAATATTCCTTCAAAGCATTAACACCGTCTTCCCTGTATTTCGGATCCATGTAAAGTTAGTTTAATGGAGAACAAGGACATTCCCAAGGGACCCCAAACGTTTGGAACACAGATGAGGAGGACAAAGCAGGGAAAGCATGTGGAGACCAGGAGAAACAGGGGTTCAGCGGTCCGTCACACCACCTGACAAAGCAGGGAAAGCATGTGGAGACCAGGAGAAACAGGGGTTCAGCGGTCCGTCACACCACCTGACAAAGCAGGGAAAGCATGTGGAGACCTGGAGGAACAGGGGTTCAGCGGTCCGTCACACCACCTGACAAAGCAGGGAAAGCAGGTGGAGACCCGGAGGAACAGGGGTTCAGCGGTCCGTCACCCCACCTGACAAAGCAGGGAAAGCAGGTGGAGACCCGGAGGAACAGGGGTTCAGCGGTCTTCTGTCACACCACCTGACAAAGCAGGGAAAGCAGGTGGAGACCCAGAGGAACAGGGGTTCAGCGGTCCGTCACACCACCTGGGAGAGGCAGACCCAGAGACCCAGAGACCCTGCCATGGCGTAACAACTCTGCTCCTCTGACATTCAAGCTTGGGTGACTGTTACAAACACAAACCCACTGGCTTGGGCCTGGATGTGAGGGAGGCGCCGCAGAGCGGTCTCCGAGCGTCCCGCCACAACCGGGCAGGGAGCTGACACAGCAGCCGCCTCCAGCAAGCCAACACGCAGATAAGGGTTATGGACATGAAAGGGAGAAGGGGGGAGAACGGGGGGAGATTGTGGGAGAGCAGGAACAGCAGGAAGATAAACAGAGGTCAAACTGAGTTCCTACGTACAGCAACATATAAAGTAGCAAACGATATATACAGGGAAGTAGGACACTATTTATTGAATATTCAATAAAGTAGTACAGGGAATGTAGTAGTTCACTATAGAGGGAATGAAGTAGTTCACTATAGAGGGAATGAAGTAGTTCACTATAGAGGGAATGAAGTAGTTCACTATAGAGGGGAAAGGGGGCTGGACTAAAGTCACTCTACACATGTTGTCAACAAAGCGTATAATAAATACAATCTAACTTAATTTGTTTTTAATAAGGGTTAATTTGGGCAAAGGAACCCATATGTGGACATCGGGTGACCACTGTAGCACATACATGTAAATATACACACGCTCACTCCAGCACATGGGCATGCACACACATACACACACCAACACTGCTCCATGCAGTGTATAAACCGCCAGTCCAGCAGTGTGGTCGATTGCAACGGAACACATGACTATGAAGTCATCCAGCCAGTCCCCTCCACCTTCCCACGAACACTCAATCAAACTTGGAAAAGCTCATTGGTAAAGAGACACTTTCGAGCAGCGATTTAAATCAGTTCTTTGACTTGTCCAATAAAACAAAGACGTGGGTAGATGGTAGGAGAATTGTCCTCGTTTCACTGTAAATAACAGGGTATGTGGGTGTGGTGTCCGTACAAACAGATACTGCATACTGTCATATTATCACCAGATACATCTTAATCTGGTAATATTTTGATGACGATTCCCTGTTACAAGATTACAACAAATAGACCAGGAACTGGCGCCTTGTGGCGACACCATCACTAGGCCTTGGCTTGGAGCCACAAGAGACGGTTTAACCAGCGATGGCTGACTGCCGGAACCAGGCCTGCCCAGCTCTGAAAAGACAGTTCAGTCTCCGGCAGATTAAATGATTCATGTTGTGGTTGTTTAACTCTGAGTGAGATTGATGCTACTTGCAATCCCCAAATGATGCCAATTCCCACCTAATCTTTCATCCTTATGCTAAGTATGACGAAACATTCACAAACAAACAGGGAAAAAGACATGTATGGACATATACACACACACTAAAGTATTTTGATTGCAAACAGCTTGCATCGCATCAACCCCTTTAATACTCTTATAAAAACTCTCCCTCTTTATTCAAACTGATGTTTCCTTAATTAAATTAACCGCTTGTGTTATTTGCATTCTCTGCGGCAGAGTAAACCACTTCGATAGGGTCATTTGGCTAAGTAACCCTTGTTAAGACACTCACATGCAAATGAGATATGCAAATGTGGCTACAATGGAACACTTCTTAATTTGGCCTTCTGACATTCTAAACAGTCACAAAGGACTCTATGCAAATCGTATGCAAATGTACATGACTGGCCCTGTTTCTATTGGCTAAAGGCTATAAGCTTATGGTTTGGGCACTGGTTTAGTTTTGTCTTGGTTAATATTTGCTCTGTTTCCAGGTGGAATCGAGCGCATGTGTTTGGAACATGTGATTTCAGGTGGGACTGAGTTCAGAAGACCTTGCCGAGCTGACAAACCTGGCAACCAGGCTGGGACATGAAGTGGGGTCAGTTTGAATAGACGAGGAACGTCCTAGTAAAACCCAAGAAAGACACACACGCTGGAAAAACGAAGAACGTGCGCGTGAAGTACACAACAAAGCATAATTCAGGGACGGTTGTGGAAGGTCGCCGTGATGACAGAACAAATCCACGCAGAGACGCTACGCAATGTCATTGTACGGGCAGCTCGTTAAGAGACCGCGGAACAAAAAGTCCGCTAATCCACAACACTTAGCGTTGCTTTCTGGTTCCACTTTCTACTTCCTTATTGGCTGTAAGCACTGAGGGAAAAACAATTACCTGTAAAATGCATTGAAAAATATAAATGACATTGAATATTGACAGAGTATAATAATAATATTGAATGGGTGTGATAATTATATTGGTATAACTGCATGGATATTGAGAAGTATGACACAATGACTGTCTTTGCCCTATTACTTTATGAAACAACTTAATCCATCAACCTTTTCTCCTATAAAATACAATAGTTATTCAGTTCTGAACCAATACTCTGGCCCCCAAGAAAGCCCAGCCCAGTGAAGTCTGTTAATCTGAGAGATAAAACAGTGATAAATGTGCATCTATTTTCTCTCATGTACACAACCCAGAAATCACTGCTGCAGAGTTGGAGAATGGGTAAGGGAGAAATACCTACTACGGTCTTCCAATAGGCCACAGAAAGCAAAGCGTCTCGTAGCGTAGCTCAATCACACCCAATAAAATTGCTGCCGAACATTTTCAGGGTTTTCTGAATGAAAAGCAAACTCACACATGCACTGAGACTTAAGATGTATTACCAACCATATACAATACTTGCCTCTCACACAAAATTACCACAGCATTTGTGCAAGTACTTTCTTCAAAATACATGAATATGCCCTGGAAATGAAAATGAGAAAATATTGATCTAGTCTCCTGTCTGGTCAATAGAAATAACATTTAAAAAACGTATTCATCTCATACAAATCCTGAGACATGAGAAATTTTGAATTATAACCTTTGTCAATAAACATCTGCGTTGTCTGCATATAAAATAGATATACACACACGAAACAATAACAAAAGGAGCTTTTCTGACATTCTGTGAACTTAGCTTCTGTGTGTGTGAGCGAGGAATAGTAGGGAACTGGGTTGGAGTGAGTCTGAGGTGAATTCTAGTGGGGCAACACTGCCACCTACGGCCATGCAGAGGTACTGCACAAAATACAGGATTACATCATCGAGTTGGAAGTGTTGGTGGATGCGTCAGGGCTGTTATCGTTCAGACAAAGAGAGCAGGAGGCTTGGGGGGGAGAAACACAAGGAAAGATGGAGAGATGCAGGGATTGTTGGACAAATGTAGGAAGGATTGAAAGACTTTTGGATGATGGTGGCGGCTAAATGACAACAACGTAAATGTAGGGAAGTTGAGCGGAGAACAGATCAATGTACAAGGGGCGGACAAATTGGTTGAACACACAACAACAGGCCAGGTGTCATATAACACTCACCGTGTTCACCAATGGAATGGTTTGTGCCCTTTGTTGATGAGCAGCACGTCGCAAGCGTCAGCACGTCGCAAGCGCCAGCACGTCGCAAGCGTCAGCACGTCGCAAGCGTCAGCACGTCGCAAGCGTCAGCACGTCGCAAGCGTCAGCACGTCGCAAGCGTCAGCACGTCGCAAGCGTCAGCACGTCGCAAGCGTCAGCACGTCGCAAGCGTCAGCACGTCAGTTGGAGAGCAGATGTAGGAGCCCAAAATAACAAGATATCATGGACAGATCCTGGGAGACATTGTCTGGGACAATTTGTGAGGATACAATTGAATTATCATAATAAAAAGATCCAATATCTTTGACTGAACCATTGAGATGTTGCCCAAGAGGCCGGCAGTCTACTAGAGGAAAGGACATATACGGTTGGTTGGGAAATGCAGTCGGTTGTTTACGCAGCATATTAAAAGGAAAAAACACCACACATTCATAGGTTCCCGCTCAAACAAACAAAAAACTTTAAATATGTTGTTGTACTTTAAATGTAACCTGCACTGCTGTAGTGAACGCATCGTAGCATATACACTGTAGTGTATATACACTGTAGTGAATACACCGTAGCATATACACTGTAGTATATACACGTTAGTGAATACACCGTAGCATATACACTGTAGTATATACACTGCTGCAGTGAATACACTGTAGTGAGTACACCGTCATAAATACACTGTAGTGAATACACTGCTCGGAGAATGCTGAAGCAGGAGACCACTGGGACCAGCATCCTGTCTGCTAGACATTCTGCGTGTGCACACTGCCCCCTGGTGGATTAGTTGATGTGGCCTGATAAGATGCCATCAAACTGCCTTCAACATGGTCACTGGGGAAGATCTCAGTAGACACTGTCGGTGTACTCAAAATCCTCCTCTGTGACCTGGCTTGTAGGTACCGTGGAGTTCAGCGGGCAGAGTAGTGGTCGAGTCTGCTGAAAAGCTCATTACTGCTAAGGCCACTGTTGAAACGTAGACGCATTGCAACCCACAGCCCGGGGACTACAAGGCCTACCAAGTGACCAGCGAAAGGCTAGAACACTACTAACTCCTATACAACTCCGTGACATGTGAGTAATGTAGCCAACACCATCATCCTGAAGGACTTAAGTACATACATTGCCTGCCTCTGACCCTCCACCAGCAAGAAGTACAGTGGGATTCATATCTGGCCCTCTAAACCAGTTACACCGTGTTTTCAATGAAACACCTCAATGAGGGGTTTATTTAGACCTGGTACACCAGGTGCAATTCATAAAAAGGTAGAACAGACGGCCGACATGGCAGATTACGGGGGTCTAAAGGGCGAGATCTGAAGACCACCGCTGTAGAACCAGCGAGTCTACAACAACACAGCCTTCATGAGCTAAGTGGAATAAGTACATTTTTCAAATATAAGAACGGCTTCCATATTGCGTGCATATCTGATTTTCTGTTTTAGACTTTACACACTTGAAAGATAAACATTTTTTGATTAGAAGAAAATGCAAATCGTATTCAAAAGTGAAACAAAAATGGCATCACTTAAGGTAATAGATACACTGATGCCCTCCAAATTCTACCGGTGACATCAGAGGGCCCTCAGAGTACAACGATAAGGGTCTGTGTCTAAGATGCACTCTTAGGTTTATGTCCAACATTGAGCTATTACACCGTGTCATACTAACCCATTTCCGAGGGCGTAAGCCTGTAATCTTCCCTCTGGCCCGGAAGGGTGAACCTTCGTTTCTGCACGCGTGTGAGAGCCCACCACAAAACTGGGAAACTCCCATTCCCACCAGGTGTTGAGGTTAAACCCCCAACCACCAGCTTCTGAATTATATTCTCATGTGGGTCCCCAAAACACCTAATCCTAAGCACCCATTCCACATTTGCATGTAGATCATTCGCCGGCTCTATATAAATGGTAGAACTAAACAACACCCTAAAAAAAGTTGAATAACTTTAATCAACACACTGTCATCCATCACAAAATACAAAAACAGACACCTGAAAAAACAAACAAATTAAACATCATAGTTGGCATTAGGGTACATCTCGGTGTAGGTGCCCAGATGCAAGATTGGTGGGCCCTTCGAAACCATAACTGCTACCGGACAGATCCTGGAACACCATGGTAATGAGAAACACAGAAACCATGTGGGGGCCATAAGTATCATCCTATGTAAACAAAACGGAGGGAGTACTGTATGAATTACATGCCTTGCACAGCTTCTCTAAAACAACACCAAGTTATCTCCAGGCTGATGTCCCATCTGCCCAAAACAAACTGTGCTCCCCCATTCATCACCCAGAAAAACATTTGATCATCAGAAACAACATGGACTTACTCAAACGACCAGAATTAGAATCAGTTGTTTAAGAACTACTATAATAACATTAGGTGACGATGACGTATGGAAAACAATACATTTAAAAGGTCACAACATTCTGCAGAATTCCCATGATAAACCAGAGGTGCGCAACCACTTGGTGCTTCAGCTGACTCCATTAGCTAGTATGCTAATTAGCCTGATAGCCCAAATCAGACCAGAACCCAGGCAATTTCATTTGTCGACTAGCAGACCACATATCTGGACGGGGTGCAGAAAAGGCAGCCAATGAAACTACAAAAACATTTTAGGCTATTTTAACATGATCTAAAAGACCGTTTGTGAAAAGTATTGAAAGATCCTTCTAGGCCTACAAACTGAACCAGGACAGCCTGGAAACATATACATGTCATCACAGTAACATGTTTGGGGGTTAAGTTCTTAAAATACACATCTGATAAACATCCCCTCCACAAACCTGACCTGAACCATTCGTTGCAGGGAATTACCTGATCCAAGATCTGCCTCGAGGGGTTATAATACCCAGTCGGGCAGATTGGCGGGAGAATGGCTATGAGGTTGTGCTAAATCTGAAATACAATCTCATCACTGGAAACTAGCAGCAACTCCACGTCAACCCAACACGGCAGCACCTCCTTGTCACCCCAAACAAGGAGCGGACGTGGCGGAAGGAGCCGGGCTAGGTAAGAAGACTTGGTGAAGGGAAAAGGGTGCCAATTCAAGGAGGCATGAAACACAGGGAGACTAACATGCAAAACAGAACAACTTCAGAGCGATAGTCCGGTGATCATCTTTATGGACTTTTAATTGAGACTGTTAATTGAAACATCGTACTACAGGAGGTATAAAAGCACACCTGCTCCATAGAGCAGGAGAAACAGGTTCCCAAAGGCCCCATACGAGGCAAAGCACAAACCAGTACATCATAACGGCTTCCGTTTTAATTACTGTAAGCAGCAATACAGTACTTCCAACCAGGAAATGTCCGTACTTGTGACACATTCGAAATCACTCGACGGGAAACGGGGCCGTGTGTCACCAAGCACCCGGGGGCCGTGTGTCACCAAGCACCCGGGGGCCGTGTGTCACCAAGCACCCGGGGGCCGTGTGTCACCAAGCACCCGGGGGCCGTGTGTCACCAAGCACCCGGGGGCCGTGTGTCACCAAGCACCCGGGGGCCGTGTGTCACCAAGCACCCGGGGGCCGTGTGTCACCAAGCACCC
>JACXGK010011002.1:0-16787 GCA_016801125.1 Novumbra hubbsi
ACAACGTGAAGGGGTTGTATTAAACACAGAGTTATTCTACAGTTAGACCATGTGTACCAGACAACGTGAAGGGGTTGTATTAAACACAGAGTTATTCTACAGTTAGACCATGTGTACCCAACAACGTGAAGGGGTTGCATTAAACACAGAGTTATTCTACAGTTAGACCATGTGTACCAACAACGTGAAGGGGTTGTATTAAACACAGAGTTATTCTACAGTTAGACCATGTGTACCCGACAACGTGAAGGGGTTTTATTAAACACAGAGTTATTCTACAGTTAGACCATGTGTACCCGACAACGTGAAGGGGTTGTATTAAACACAGAGTTATTCTACAGTTAGACCATGTATACCTACAACGTGAAGGGGTTGTATTAAACACAGAGTTATTCTACAGTTAGACCATGTGTACCCAACAACGTGAAGTGGTTGTATTGAACACAGAGTTATTCTATAGTTAAAGTCAGTTAATTCCCCTATTAATTTTTGTGAATACTGATAGAAGTAGTGTTTTTTGCATTAGTATTTATCCACATATTTACCTACAGCGATCATGATTCAGGCACCTTTTACATGATCTCCAACTAGGATTTATTCCCCAATCACAAGCTGCTATTGCACTTGTTATAGAAGACAGCCCCACTATTCCTCTGAAACCGTAATATAAAACAACTGTGAACACTATTTAGTTCAGCAAAAGGAGAGAATTTTAACTGACTTGTGGGGCACATTTGAACTGACTGATGTTTCAGAAACTCAGTCAAAGCAAAGTTGCCATATCTTATGTCATCTCATACCATAATATACATACCATTGATGGGGTGTAATTAATGCATGTGTCACACTCACTGTAGTAGAACCAAGTGTATGTTTTTCCTGGTTCCTCAGCCGGTAATCTAGATGTAGATTAAAAGGGATCTCGATGGAGGTGGGAACTCACTGTAAATCAGTGACATAAACCTATCAGAGGCCTTGCTTCGGTGGAGAGCTAACATTGTTCATGGAAGACAATTGACTTACACACATTTTTCTATACAAAGTGCTCTTCTAACCAAACAGAATGACATTTTCTTCCAAGATGTACTTTCTTTCTCTGTAGTCATGATATACTAGTGTACAGAACATGCGTCCATTAAATGAATCCCGCCTAGAAACAGTGACAAACATCTCCAACTGGAGTGTGGGGGAGGGTCTTTATTGCTGAATTTCCACTGGTGCGTTACCCCGGCATCAGGGCTACACCATTGCTTTGTGCTTACGTTGGCTCTAGATATTCCTGTTTCAACTATACATGTTCTACCAAGGACTTAAGGAGGCCTTAGGTGTGGAAGGAGAATTAAACTATAAACGCAGTTCAGCTTTCCAGTTACGAAAATCATAAAGCAGCATTTTTCAAAAGAAAACCAAAGTAACAGCAGAGTCTAACGTCATGTTCAGTTTGTTTATAATATGGAGTCTCACCACCCTGTACTTCAATTAAGTCAATGGCATTGTACCACCCTCTACTGAGTCAATCGCATTGTACCAACTTCTATTGAGTCAATAGCATATTACTACTCTCTATTGAGTCAATGGCATTGTACCACCTTCTATTGAGTCAATGGCATTGTACCACCCTCTACTGAGTCAATGGCATTGTACTAACTTCTATTGAGTCAATAGCATCTTACTACCCTCTACTGAGTCAATGGCATCGTACCACCTTCTGCTGAATCAATGGCATTGTACCACCTACGGCCGTTCCCACTCTTTCCGTTGTAAGTCTTGGCTTCCCTGTACTGTTGCTTTACACTTTGCAATTCAAACTGCACAATATCCGGCGTTTTCACAGCACGTAACGCACCAATCCACAACCCCGCCGTAAGTCCTAAAGCCCAGGGCACCAAGTGAGGCCCCTCGGCCACAACCCGCCGTAAGTCCTAAAGCCCAGGGCACCAAGTGAGGCCCCTCGGGCACAACCCGCCGTAAGTCCTAAAGCCCAGGGCACCAAGTGAGGCCCCTCGGCCACAACCCGCCGTAAGTCCTAAAGCCCAGGGCACCAAGTGAGGCCCCTCTGCCACAACCCGCTGTAAGTCCTAAAGCCCAGGGCACCAAGTGAGGCCCCTCTGCCACTACCCGCTGGTCCGTGTATAATAATGACATATACAGTCATGTGCAAAAATTAGGACTTGGATATGGACATATCAATATTATTTATTTAACAAATTATTTACAAAGATGCCGTTTCCTACTGAGGAAAACAATTAGGACATCATATTTCCTAATAGCTGGTATTGCCCCCTTTGGCTGAAATAACCTCAATAAGAGAGTTACTCTAACTGTCTATCAGTCTCTGACATTGAGTTTTTCCCACTCCACCATGTAGAATATTTTCAACGTGATGTTTGATTTGATTTGGGTTTATTGCATGCACAGCCCATTTCAAATCACCCCACAACATGGCTTCGACATGCCAGAGGAGAGAGAACACATTCTGGACGTTAGGGTGTCCGAGTTTTTGGCACCAGTGGAAATGAGGCATGAATGTAATGTGCAATAAAATATTGCTACTGGGATCCAGTAGCCCTTCAACAGAAGCATGACAACTACGTGAGTGTGGTGATATGGTTTGAGGAGCTGCATTTCATTCACTCAGCAATTCTAGAGAAAAGGCATTTAAGCAAGGTTAAAAAACCTCTCTTTAGTCTTTTGGCATCAATACCCGAAAGTACAATGAGTTTGGTCTAACTGTCAATCCATACAACTGATTTCCCCATGAATGTCCCCTGGGGGATCATCAATCTCCGGGGAGTTACAACAGGGCTTGACTTAAAATATATGGCTCGTTGAGTGTCACACTGCTGAGTAGAGAACAGTGGAGAGATTTGATGGCCCCGTATTGTGTGTTTTGCCTGAGACTCAGCAGATCACTGACAGACATTAAAGTAACTCTAACAAATAGGCACATGCACACACCTGATTTTCTGTCCTTGTGAGGAACTGGGAAGCACCCTATCCCTAAACCTAACCTTTCCCTAACATGTATGCCTACATTCAACAGCGCCTTACTCCAAACCTCTAAACCACCACCATCTTCCTGTCGATGTCACCATTCTGGGTAAAGAGGACAGGAGGCGAAGAGCAAGCGACGTTATACATCCTTTTAATCCAAAAGCAAAATGAGCCGTTGTGCTAATCGATCAACCGTCACAAACGGTATATCAGAGTTACCTGGGAAGTGAATTAGCCACAGATTTACCCAGAGGCCAACGGCTAACAATGGGGCTTATGTGTGGATTCAACGTTATATATCACAGTTACCTGGGAAGTGAATTAGCCACGCATTCACCCAGAAACTAACGGCTAACAATGGGGCTTATATGTGGATTCAACGTTATATATCAGAGTTACCTGGGAAGTGAATTAGCCACGCATTCACCCAGAAACTAACGGCTAACAATGGGGCTTATATGTGGATTCAACGTTATATATCAGAGTTACCTGGGAAGTGAATTAGCCACGCATTCACCCAGAAACTAACGGCTAACAATGGGGCTTATGTGTGGATTCAACGTTATATATCAGAGTTACCTGGGAAGTGAATTAGCCACACATTCACCCAGAGGCTAACGCTAACAATGGGGCTTATGTGTGGATTCAACATTATATATCAGAGTTACCTGGGAAGTGAATTAGCCACATATTCACCCAGAGGATAACGGCTAACAATGGGGCTTATGTGTGGATTCAACGTTATATATCAGAGTTACCTGGGAAGTGAATTAGCCACACATTCACCCAGAGGCTAAAAGCTAACATTGGGGTGAATTCGCCACACATTCACCCAGAGGCTAACGGCTAACAATGGGTCTTATGTGTGGATTCAACGTTATATATCAGAGTTACCTGGGAAGTGAATTAGCCACACATTCACACAGAGGCTAAAGGCTAACAATGGGGCTCATGTGTGGATTCAACGTTAATGTCTTTATTTTGTTAGACTTCAGAAAGCCATGATAACAAGGATGACAATGATGCCAAGAAATGCGCTGCATGTGTAATCTATGCAGACAGTGGTTGTTTTCATTGATTACATATTAGTATAATATACTTTAGCTGTACTTGCTAATGATAAAGAGCATTATCCGTGTTTGATTAAAGTCCAAGCAGTGTCATCGTGAACAAGAGAAAGGCTGGAAGTGAAATTCATACTTTTTTTGGCAGCCTCAGAAACAAGTTGAGAGCACTTTTCTAACCACAATTATACATTTTATCCTAAACCTAACCCATAAGCCAGAGATGTATCTCTTTTCTGTTGGGCATCTGCCCAAATAAATATTAGAGACTTTCAGGTTTTATTGACTTTTGTGTACACATAGCCCTTGATTACACATACAACACATTGAGTATGTTAGCAGGGAAAAGTGATTCTGACAACATAGCAGATGTACTGTATTTGCCGGTTTACACATTTCACAGGCACACAGTCAGGCCTGTGTCAGGATAGTGCAGCTTCTCTATTAGATAAGTACCATTTTGAATTGGTTTCTAAACACACCTTGACCACCAACGCAGTAATTGTTACTAGCAAATCTATTTAGTAGCAGCCGGACGAAAATTCAGTTAACACAGAAGAATAAATTGAATTTAGAAAGCTCTCATAGAAATCTTGTCAAAATTAAATTATTCTACTTGAATACAATAGACGCAACTTTAATTTGCAAACAATCTGCAATATGCCTATAAATTATTTTGTGTTAGTGGAGAAAATACCAAGTTCACCCTTGAGTAAATGTACAAACACCATAATAGGAATTGGCTAATTTAAATATGAAGTATTTCTGTAAGTGTAAATAACGTAAACTTTTTTTATTGAGTAAATAGTTTTTTGGAGAGAGTGGTCATTGGAATATCCTAACAAAGCATTAATGTTTCCTGAGTTTGCCAGGTCATAAGCAGTAAGAATTACCGAGCACCTTCCCTTGATGATTCTGTTCTGTTAGTCTATAAGCAAAGTCTACTCCACAATTCCACAATCACAAAGCCAAATTTGTATGATATGTTACCTTACATTACGTTACATTACATTACAATGCTATAGATACCGCTCTGCCAAATATTAAGAGACCACTGCACCTTTTTCTGAAAAAGTGAGGAACAGACAGGTTTGGTTTGCAGTGGTCTCTTAAATTAAACCCTTATAGCCCCACGTGACTATGGCTCAAAAGAAAGAAATGGATAGATCTGGCATGTCAAAGCCATGTTGTGGGGTGATTTGAAATGGGCTGTGCATGCAATAAACCCCTCAAACATCACGTTGAAAATATTCTACATGGAGGAGTGGGAAAAACTCAATGTCAGAGACTGATAGACAGTTACAGTAACTCTCTTATTGAGGTTATTTCAGCCAAAGGGGGCAATACCAGCTATTAGGAAATATGATGTCCTAATTTTTTTCTCAGTAGGGAACAGCATCTTTGTAAATAATTTCTTAAATAAATAATATTGATATGTCCATATCCAAGTCCTAATTTTTGCACATGACTGTATATGTAATTATTATACTCAGAATGGGTTACAATATATATAATTAAAATGTACATTCATTATAGATGTGGTCTGGCCCTATGGAACCAATGTGACTATGGCTTTAATAAGATCAAGGCTTTGACTTGGCCATTCTAGAACACTGCATTTCTTTCTTTTGAGCCATTCCTTGGTGGATTTACTGGAATGTTTTGGGTCATGTTGCATAGTCCACATCCGCTTCACCTTAACATTTCGAACAGATGGTCTTACATTTTGCTTAACCACCCTCTGATACAATGAAGAATTTAAAGTTGATTATATGTTTGTGAGATGGCCAGGCACTGCTGCAGCAAAGCAGCCCCAAACCATGATATTTCCACCTCCATTCTTCACAGTTGTTAGGATGTTCTTGTGCTCAAATTCTGTCTTTGTTACACACATGTCTTCTGTTACTGTGCCCTAAAAATTCTATGTTGGATTAATCTGTCCAAAGCACATTGTTCAAGTCCTGGTCTTTGTCTCTGGCAAAACAAAATGGGACAATGTGTGGCACAAATGTGTCCACACAAGTCCCTAGGCCAGGCAAACATTACGCTGTTAAAAAAGAGATAAGGAATTCTGGTAATGGACACATTTATTTAGACTCTGATCCATCCTGACGAGACAAGATTTATGCAAGGCATACTGGCCTCAGATATTATATGTAGACTTCTTAACATTATTCACCATACTACACCATAATTACACCTAATGTAATTGTTTCGGTAGACGCTGAAAAGGCGTTTGACAGAGTGGAATGGAACCTGCTGACTGTTTTTAACAGACTTAACTTTGGGCAAGCATTTATATCATAGATAGCTCAACAAAATATATCACCTAAAGCTTCAAACAAAATGAATGGTCACATAAAGGGATCTACTTAGGTAGAGAATTACATGTTATCTCTCTTCATACAGATGATTTACTCTTATACCTCTCCAATTCAGAACAATCTCCTGACCCTCTCATAGAGCTGTTGGAGTCCTTTGGTAAGGTTTTAGTCTTTAAAGTACATTGGAGAAAACACTTTTTAAATAGAAATGGTAATACTCCCACCTTAAATATTTGGTGGTCTTCATAACAAGTAAACAGTAAACAAATTACCTTATATTAGAGAAGATGAAGTGATATTTAAGAAAATGGCAATACATTCCAATCTCATTATTGGGTAGGGTTAATATCATCAAAATGAATGTCCTAGGCTTAATTATCTATTTCTTATATTTTCTGTCTCAGCACCTGATATCTTCTTTCTGAAGTTACAAAGCTTATTTTCTATTTTTATCTGAAATGGAAATGTCTCCAGAATCAGAATCAATGTACTATATGTACTTTACAAGAAGGGGGGTTCGGGATTCCCAATAATACCCTGTATTACTGGGCGGCCATTTCCTGCATTTAAATAATGGATATAAAGATCCTGATTCTGGGCTGGAACAGAGGCCACTGATGTTAAACCTGTGGAACTGGTAGGTTGACATCCTGTGGATGGAAGTGCCTGAAAAAAGAATGTGCTAATCCTATTATATTGAACTCAATAAATGGAAGAATATGGAAAGCTGAGCCTAGATATATAAAACGGACAGGCTGTTATCCCCTCTACACACATCTGGAACAATCCCCCCCTTCTGACAATGTTTAAAGATAATAAGTACTGGGCAGAAAAGGGAATTACTTATTTCTCAGATTTGACTGAGAAAGTGGTATTGCTTTCTTTTGATCAATTAAGTAAGAAGTATATATTTCCAACCGCTGAGTTATTTAAGTCACTTCAGATTAGACATTTTATTATGTAGGTACAACAAACTTTAAATAAGACAGAAGCCTTAAAAACAGAAACAATCCTCAGATAGTTGGACAAAACAAGAAAGCTGATCTCTAAACTTTACCAAGGAGAATTACAGGCCTTCCCTGAAAATATGTCTGAACACACATACCTATTGATATAATTTGAGGCATATATTATTTATTATTATTATTAATATCATATAAAGAACAACACACTAGTAAGATGTACTTCAATGCGCTCTGAAATGTAATTTCTCTGCTGCAGGTGTAAAAGGCAAACAGGGACATACAGGCATATGGACATACATGCATAGCAACATACAGGCATATGGACATACAGGCATATGGATATACATGCATATGTTAAAAGTATGTTCCTTTATCACATCACAGACTGCTTAAACATTCTAATTCAAGCTTCTCCCTAGGTCTGCCTACTTTCAAATTGTGCTACTGAAGATAAGTTATAAAAGAAACAATGTATTCTTGCTGGTAGGAATTGTTTTGCTATTAATTGGAAGGCAGAATGCCTAGCCTCAATGTCACAATGAATTAATGAAATGTCAAGTTATGTTCCAACATATCGGATATACTATAACATTAGAGGCATACCAAGTGACTTCCATAACGTTTAGAAACCTTATATTGAACAATATGGAGTGTCTTCTTAATATATTCCTACAATATGGGTGTGATCAGGGCACTGGGGTCAATTATCTTGTGGACATACACCCAGGCTATTGTTTGGCACCTCCAAAATCTGGATATAAATATCTGATACCATGTACCAATACAGTGATCTGCTAACAAGTGTATTGAATGTAATAGGCTGAAGTGGTACTGTTGTGTGTGTGTGTGTGTGTTTATTACATATTGTTTGGACCACAAGGCCATTACCCATCCAACCAAACATCTGTTAGCCCTGTATGGAGCAGTGGGTGGGATGACTGTCTGAATGTTGCGGTTTGAGACACAGCTTGGAAGTTTGGTGTACATTTGTAATATGTGATACGTTTTAGTAGTGTTTGTAATATTTTTGCCAATCTGTAATGTATTATACATTTTGGTAGAGCATTGAAATGTAACCTAATGTAAGGTAATCGTGTGCCATAGATTTACGTATAATAGTTTAGGTATTCCAATGAGACCTGGTTGGATTTGGTGCTGGAGGATAAACGGTTGCGAATCACTAACTTAAGACACGCGTGGGCATCTCGGAAAACGAATAGAATTACCTAAACTTACGTTGTTCCAACCGGAATATAGTGTAGTAAAGGTCATCTAAAATAGAAATAATGAAATAGCCCGGACATCCCTAAAAACTATATTATTATTTAGTTGTACGCCTCTCGTCACGTCATGTCGCACATAGGTCAAAACCCCCTTTTTGGCATAATACACAAAATGTGTGAAACAATGGAAAGCATGAGACACGTTGAATGCAAATGATGTACCTTGATTAGTTTGCACCTGATCTGGGCTGATACCATATGGCTGTTCCGCAGGTTCCCCACTCGGAACATAAGACACAACTTTCCATCCCGTTGTGAGATAACGGCGTCCTGGCTAAACATAAGCGTCTCCGCGCGCTTCTTCGGCTGGGACATCTTGATAAACATGCAGCCGATAAGAAATGCATCCACTATAGAACCCAGGAGCGACTGGAAGAGAAACAGAATAATGCCTTCCGGACACTTTTCTGTGATGTAGCGGTAACCATACCCGATAGTAGCCTCAGTTTCAATGAAGAACAAGAAAGCAGACGGAAAGTTGTACACGTTCGCGACGCACGGGGTATAGGACGAGTCGTGGCCATTTGGATTGATATCACCACGGATGTAAGCTATTATCCACCACATAGATGCCATAACCAGCCAGGCTACCGTGTAGGTTAATATAAATATGAGCAAGTTCCACCGCCACTTCAGGTCGACTAGCGTTGTAAAAAGGTCGGAGAGGTATCGGCTTGTCTCCCCGCCAAGGTTACCATGCTGAACGTTGCAGCGACCGTTCTTCTCCACAAACCGCTGGCGCTTTCTCTTCACAGGTGCAGAGAAAGCCATGTCCCGCCTGGTGTTAACTACTTGGTAGTCCTCGCCAAATTTTCTGCGTATTGCAGACATAATAAAAAATGTGCTTACCACAAATAGCTTTTACGCAAGCTCGGCATAGGTACCAATATCGACCAGATGCTATATAATAATCACTTGTTCACCATTGGATGATTTACCTTGTAGTTTAATTATAAGTGTAAAAAATAATATATACATCACAATCCGGATAGTAGTCGAATTAATACGAATTACAGCATTTATCGTCGCCTCAGTCCTCCAACTTTTATACAGTCCCGGGCTTCACATCATTGTTGTGATGTCATATTATGACAGAAGCTTATGGAAAAAAGCAAATGGCATGTCCTTGATAAACCCAACGGATCCAACTAGACAAATGTCCTCTTTCCACACTGGAGATCTCTCAACGCAATCGTATGGGTGTCGGCCTCGCGCTACGGCTGCACTTTCTCTGCTTGGGCGCGTTCAGTCAGATGTCTTCTGAACTGAAGGCTGCGGTACTCGCTATAGCATATGTAGTTGCGTCTAAAAATGTCTCTGGGAGGGAAGGGGTGGAGGTTGGTGATTAGCCTCTTTGTACAACCCCTTCAGGTACGAGTAGAATAAGTTACTGAATGGCGAAAGGGTCTCATTGTACTTGTTTTCCTATTTCACATACACATACATTATATTTAATTAGGCCTATTGTCTTCATTGTGTACATTTGGCACATGACTTATTTATTATTGGCAGGCACCACTAGAGCTGTAACTTCATTATATACGTGTAATCATGCTTATTTCAAGCACCGTCTATTAGTTTAGTTCAACAACTATTTAGTTCCCCCTAGTGATAATTGGTTAGAAGTACAATTCTCAACATAGGGTACATTTGAACCTAGTGTTGCATACACCTGCCTGTATTCTATTTTTGTAGTTGTTCAATGCTTAGAAGCAGCGAACAGCTGTTATTGAATTGTCTATTGGGTGAATTAATAGTCTTTCTACTTTAAAGTAGAATGGTCATTAAAGGGGCATTATGTATTTTTTTACATTGCAGTTATAGTGGATTGATACTACAAGCTACTTACCAAAAATTATTTGGTTGCATACAAAACACATTAATTACAGAACATTCTCATCAAAAAGGTACTTGAATATTATTATAGTTGCAAAACTATGCATATTATTTATATTATTTATTCAATCTAACATGACAATGATGACTTGTTGTTTTTTGCTTTAATAGTTCAAAAGCATTTTCATGCACATTTAACATTTAAGTTATCAATCAAAAGTTAAAAAAATCTATATTGTAATGAAAAACATTGTACTTGCTGGTCTTGATATATTTCTGGTTGTAAAATAGTAGTATTGTTGGGGATGGCAGTTGTAATGGTAAAGTATTGTTGATCACACATTTTCCATGTGCTTTGTGTTATAGAGACATTTGGGTTGTTTGTGTTTGGAGGTATTATTGTGATTTTGTTCATTCTTGGCTACCAACACATTAAGCCTGTTATGTACATAATGTACTAATAATGCAATTAATTTAGAATGTAGGAATGCTAACAAAATAGGATGTATGAGATTAGATTCTGGCAGCAGAAAAAGGATAATAAATCTAAAAGATTTATCGATTGATTTTTACAAAGGTGCTGTCTGTCCCACACCCTGCTCTGTGTCTGGGAGTATCTACAGCAATGTACATGAGGTCGTTGTTAGCTGATACTGTGTACATGAGGACATTGTGGACTATCTACAGCGATGTACATGAGGCTGTTGTTAGCTAATACTGCGTTTGGGAGTATCTACAGCAATGCACTTGAGGTTGTTGTTAGTTAATACTGTGTCTTGGAGTATCTTCAGCAATGTACATTAGGTCGTTGTTAGCTAATACTGTGTCTTGGAGTATCTTCAGCAATGTACATTAGGTCGTTGTTAGCTAATACCGTGTCTGGGAGTATCTACAGCGATGTACATGAGGCTGTTGTTAGCTAATACTGTGTTTGGGAGTATCTACAGCAATGCACTTGAGGCTGTTGTTAGCTAATACTGTCTGGGAGTATCCTGACCAATGTGCATGAGGCTGTTGTTAGCTAATACTGTCTGGTAGTATCCACAGCAATGTACACGAGGCTGTTGTTAGCTAATACCGTGTCTGGGAGTATCCTGACCAATGTACATAATTGCTGTAATTTCTTGTGCAACTGTTTGACTGCACCACGTCGGGCACAAACCACTGGTCCTCTGCTTCACACATGTTTATCATACCTTCTTAACGTTACACATGTCAATTGATTGCTTCCCAAGTCATTTGGGAATTTCAGTGAACGTTCTCTTTAATGCTGAAAGGAATAATAGCACAAGTGTAATTTTATTTAGTTAGAGATATTCTATTGAATAGAATAGAAGAAGAAAAAAATCACAATTGCAATAGTCATACGTAATAAAAACAACTTAAGTTTGAATGGTATTTCTAGGTAAAACGGTGTAGTACGCCTGCATATTAATCATAGTCGGATTTGTTTTTACAATACTAAGTGTGGATGCATTCCCAAGCAATATTGCAAACAATTTTAACCCGACAATGGAAAAGCCTGTCGACCTTTGGTCACCCTAGCTATCTCCAGTTCTACTGCAGCAGCTCCAGCCTGTCTCCTCTCAGGACCCGTCCGCTAGCAAGACCCATAATTCCCCGCGCCAAGACAAGATGGAAGAAAGCAGCGGCCGCAAGAGAACAATGTTTTGGCTATAAAGACTAAAAGGAACGAACAAGGGAAGAAAATACGAACCTTTAAAGCCAGTCGCGGTCACGTGTAGGTAAATATACATTCAGCACTAATTTATTTTTGAGAATTTGTAGAAAATTGTCGAGTTATAAGCGGTGTAAATGTACGTAAATCGCTTCAGCCTGTGAGAGATGCACTCGAAGCCGAGCATCATTGTTTCTGTGTTGCATGGGCCATAATGGGTTTCGGTTGGATAGCCTAGCTAGGTAACTAGCTGGTAAGCACGACTTTTGCTGATAGCAGCCGTACTATTTGTAGGTTAGACTATGATATTAACCTGCAGCTCAAAAATATATTAATGTATTACTAAAGGTGGTGGTAAGTACGATAATTAGCTAAATCTGTAATTATACGGAACTATCTTGATAAATAGCCTCGAGCGCCAGACAGACAACATTTTATTTCACGAGCCTCGTCCCAACAAGCCATTGGTCTTCTAAATACGGGTTAACAAAATGTGTTCTTCGAGAATTTTGACTTGTCTATAGTGTTTTTCAAGCCAAATCTTTCCTTTAGAAAAAGTGTCAATTGTAAGACATTTGAATCCCTGGTTAATTAAGGTGTTTTGCCAGAATGAGATTACCTCGCTAGTTAGCTAGCTATCCCGACTTAATACAATGGTTTGATATTACGAATTAGCATTAACGTACGGCTACCTGCCTACCCTTTATTCAGACTTTGCATGCTGACTTCATACTGTAAGAAACTTAATTCTGTTAATGTAGTAATGAGTCGATGTGTTGTTCCCTGTTCTGTTTTGATAGTATTTTGTTTATTTGACAAGTCTGAATTGTATCAAAAAAGCTGAGCAGGACAGCTAGGTAGCTAACATTATTTGTTTCAATGTAGCAGGACGGCTAACTGCTAGCTAACTATGCATCACAAAAGCCCATCCGCCTTCCATAGATTTCAATGTCACGTAGCCAAATGGTCGGCTAGACTAAACAATAAATTTGCGCCTGAGCCATTGTAGAGGCAGGCGAAATATTCAACCCACTAGCAGCTTTACACCAAAGCTAAAACGAATAACGCTTCTAAATACATTTTATAACTATGGTAGGGTTTTTGGAGCAGTTTGGTGGACCGTGAAATTTCATGAGCTTATCCGGCACTGATTTCAGACGGGTTTTTTTCATTCGTAATTTGCCACAACAAATGCATTGTACTCCCATCGCTAATAAAATTAAAGTTTACCTTTATCTCCATGCTTTACTTGCTACAGCTTGTTTTCTTGGGCTCCGACACCGATCCCACAAATATATTGTAGCCATGCGAACAATTTGGTTACCCAGATCCTGTGGCAAAATGTAACATTTTAGATTGTAAACATTTTATAGATTTGTTTGGCCAAAATCCAACCTGCATGTGAGGCAAAATGTCGCGCCTAACACGTGATATTAGATATTACCTGTCAAAGGTAGTGTACGTGGGATTGGTGATGGTGGGGAAATGGCCCACAGTATTCTGCGCTAGTCTAATGTTATGTTGATGCTAGTAAGTAGGCAGAAGGCCATTTGAGACAGGTTTAGACTCTTAACCATTTTATTACCATGCCTTTAATCAGTCCACATCTCACATGTGTAACCACATTTGACAACATTTTGCATAACCAGCTATGTAATTTGAATGACTGACATGATAGGGAGGACGCATTCCATGTATCCATTCAAGAAATGTCACAGTCTTTAAACTGTTGTTGATCAATATCGGATTGAGGCACACACAGCCACCGTATGCAATTATTTTTTTAAACTGTACATCGTAATGCAGACCTTTTAAAGTGAAACTGCATTTTAAAGAGTGTCATGACTTGGAACTTTTTTAAATTCTATAACATTTTTGATGCTGCTGAATCACCTTAAGTTATATTTGACTGAAATACACAATGTACAGTAGGCATTTTTGGGTAAACACATTGATGCAGTTCATTGAATGATTCATATAATTCACCAACATATTTCTTGGTAGTCAAATAAATATGTATCCAGTTGTAAATCAAATTGTTTGCTGCTTCCATCCTTTCAGTATTATACGCTTTCAGTTAATGATTCCATTTTTTTTTAATCAAGTGACAATATGGCTAGGAATGTCATCACAGTTAAACAAATCTATATTTGCAGCTAGCTAGCTAGCCATTTATTTATCAGCTCCTTATTTCTCTAATGCTAACATGTATTAGTGGCAGCTATTCGCTACATTCAGATTGCTCAGCCTGTAATAGTTGAATGTTGTTTCTATTGTGTTTGCCCTGCTGGAAAGAACTGTGAATCACTTCTCTAACTACTTACTGATCTTAACTCTGCTTATCCACATTTAACACAGGGTGTTGTAGATCAAGTTAATTTGCATCAATTAACAGGGTGGTGTGGTCTGACAGACACGTTCCTATTACAATGTATATTGATAGGACGCTGGTGTGTGCAGTTGAGACTACACAATTACAGGTGATACCTGCCCAGCTGGGAAACTGGATGGGTTTATCTGCTGTTCCTTCGTTAGATTTCAGGTTCACCTTGCTCGGGCTGGTTGAGGATCCTGTGTTATTGGTGAACACAGTAAGGGAGAGGACATGGATAATACTGATAAGTCCTGATCCAATAACGACGACGGCTATGGTCCCAAATGTCTAACCACTCCCATGGTGTTAACAAAGATGCAGTAAAACATTTAGTGGGGTTCTGTGGCTTCTGCAAGTTCTTTTGTGGTTATAGATCTCCAACGGGTTTGTGAATGAGATGGCCAATTTGCTGACCTACCCTATCTTTGATTGGCTTTGCTACGCAGGTCTACACTCTCTTATATCATTCAAGAATATACCTTATTCTCCAACAGTCTTTAAATGTATTTAATAATAATAATAATAATAGTGTATGTAATAGCAATTAACATGTTTGTCAGAAAATGTTAAAAAGGTTGTCATGTTTTTACAATAAGATATTATAATGTGTACATATGATAATGAGTTCTAGCATGTTTCTGCACACTGCATGCACTATTATAACTACCCATAATTCAGTGCATGTCGTCATGCTGCCTGTTTGTGGTAACACAGTGCCGCCAGGGGGCTGTCACATGACCTGTAATATTTTTAACCATAGACTCAATTATTAGGTCAGCTATATTGAAGCATCTATTTTAACACAGACTACAAACTCCATAACAAGTCATGAATGACACAAAGGCTGGCTGCTGCTCATCGTCAATTCATATTTTAGTGGTTTAGGTTGTGTGCCTAGCTCAAGGGCAGATGGGCTGTCAATGGCCTGTGCGCTTTGTTTGCTTGGCCCTCCAATCTGTTTTTCTGGGCCTTTTTTTTAACACAGGTGAACCCGGCAGTGCCGCCATTTAGGCTAATTTTGTTTTGCGACCGGCCTTGTTTTTGCGAGCACACTGCCTGCAGCTTTGCCGTTGCTTACTTAAGTCGTTTCTTTAATCTTTATTGACCCGGGGGGGTAGACTTAGTATCACTGGTATTGGCCTTGAGTTTCCTGCGCTTCTCTGGGGCGACCTTATGACATTGTGTCCCGCTCCCCTTGAACTTTGACCATAGCCCTCAATTAGGCACTTCTGTTTGAATATGAAGGGTTATTTTCAATATCTGCCACACAGTCAGTGATCAGTTGTGGAAATGTTGATAGGCCGTGGCTCCCCAGCCTGTGAATATGAAGCCTATTTTCATTGTTATACGTCCTTCAAGGTTGCTTTACAGAAAACAGTCTGATAAATGTATTTGAGGGCCACCACATAATGTTTTTCTTCATGACCTGCCACTAGTTCATAGCCTCACTCTGTAGAAGTGAATTCCTCACGTGCCGTGTTCACAGATAAATCCTATAAATCCAATCAAGTAATTAATGGATGATTGAGGAGTAATGTAGAGCACACTGACTGTACATCCACCGGGGACCTGTCCAGCTCTCTTCTGGTTTAAAGTGACACCTCAGAGCTGGGCATATCTTCCTCTGAAGTTTCCACAGGAGAACACACATTTGGCACATGATCTACCTCTGTTGTTTTCATAAAATTTGTATCTGTGCACAGCCTAATATCTCCCCTCCTTCTCCAGGATGTTGCCTATTCCCATCTAGTGTCTCCCCTCCTACACGCCACCACCATGAGTATTATCCAAGACAAACTAGGCAACGAGTTTCTGCGCAGCAACGGGGGCATGGACCCAAACTTTGCCCCCGGCATGCTCATGTTCAGCCACTTGCCGCCCGTCACCAGCTTCACCCGCCTGGCCCAGCAGTCGGTCATGGGCGGCGAACTGCCCCAAGAGATGGTCCTGAAGAAGGAGCGGGACTCCCCGCCAGATGCCGGAGTCTTCCTCCATGGCATGGGCATCAAGCAGGAGCGGATGAGTGAGCTGGACTACCGCATGCCCCTCTACGGGGGAGGAGGCGGAGGAGGGCTGGGGAGCGGTGCCGTGGGGAAGAGCAACGAGATGCTGGAGATGCAGTTCAGCGGAGGTCACCACCACCACAACCACCACAACATGCTGCTGCACGACCTGAGCCTCAGCAACGTCCGGATGGGAGAGCCGGTGAGTCCCGAGTTCATAGCCGAGGCCTGGAAGGAGTGAGTCCCGAGTTCATAGCCGAGGCCTG
>JACXGK010011003.1:0-16829 GCA_016801125.1 Novumbra hubbsi
AAACATCCCCCATACTTTCTAAACATTAGTACACAGATTTTTTCTATTAAGATCAATCCTTAACTAGAAATATACAATTTACATCCAGTAATGCATCAGTAAAGTCAAATCATCATAAGTCCCCAATCCCCTGGTAAAGTCTTCTGTTCACTGGTACAATACACTACAGTTCAAAAGTTTGGGGTCACATGTTTTTTTTAAAGAAAAGCAAATATTCTGTCTATTATGATAACATTAAATTGACCAATTGATCAGAATTACTGTGTTGACATTTTAATATTGTAAATGACAATTGTAGCTGGGAACTGATCCAAGGTTATCATTTTAAAAGGCTAATTGATTATAAATAACCCTTTTGAAATTATGTTAACACAGATGAAAATACCTCCGATATCATCGCAAATTTATAAGTCACAAGGCGGGCAGTCCTTGTGGTCTTGTCATCAAAGCGTAGATAGAGCATGATATCTCAGAGTCAAATAAAATAAACAATTGTTTTCTACATACATATAACTACTAGACTACTTCAATATGTATGGCACAGAATCATAACACAAATAATTGAAGTAATTTGGTCTAGCTGGACTTTTCTACATTTTAACTGAATACCCCTGATCTATATATTTATACACTATAAATAAAGAAATGCCTAAATAACAGAAGACTCATATATGGGACCTCTTGCGACATCTGCTGATAGAAAAGAGAATCGCACTTTCAGAACATGGCGCATTTTATGGAACTAAGGAACTGAATTGAGGAAACTACGCCGCTCTGTGGTCCCAAACAGCTATTTATCCAATCTACTCGTGCCTCCTTTGAACAAACTGTGTCCAAACACAACCATCACCGAGGCGATCTCATGCATCTGGATATTTAGACCATATGTCTCTTCAGGAAAAAAATGTTCCTCTCTAGTTTATGTTTTGCTAGTGTCCTTGTCACCATTGGTAACATGATGCAGTACCTGCACCCCTTTGAGGTTCCACAGGTAGTCCAGCTTCTCCAGGATTGCACATCCATTTGTGACATGTTTACTCTCAAGAGCATGGTGGAGATTCCAGGAGATGGACCGTCATAATGCAGTTCCTGCATTATGAAGGGCATAGATACCATTGTCTGGCCCTCACGTTCCCCAGACCTAAATCCAATTGAGAACTGAGACATTATGTATATTTGCATCCAATTCCACCAAATAGCACAACAATGGCTTGACTACTCTCATTCTCCCCAGACAGTCAAGTACAAGCCACAGGTCATCCGGTCCTCCTCATGAGATAAAGACAACCACACATTGTACTGATCATGGGACTAGCAATAGAGCCAGAGCAAGACTACAGATAAAATGCACCTACCGTCCTTGACGCACACACAGAAATCTGTGCACCCCATTGTTCATCAACCTCGTATTCCCAAAAATCAAGAGGCAGAGAGGCAGACTGCTTAGAAAAATAATATATGGCCTTAGGCTCAAGTGACCTGGTTAAACATTTCATCATTTAACTACCAATTAATATACAAGTGATTTCATGATTTCATTGGGTTCATGTGAAATAACAACATAATTTTATGAAAAACCCTGATAGTGGCCGTGTTGAAATTCATTCAAGTTAGAACAGCCTGTGATTTAAATGTTTTACTTAGTTTTTTGGTTTAAGTTAGAATCCAGCCACCTCCAATTGGTTAGTGATTTTTTTTTCATTGTCCGTTCTTATCGAATTTGTTCTAAATGAACTACACAATGTACAGTAAAGATTTTTATATTTTGGTTCATGAAGACCTAATGTATGATTTATGCGGTCCCTTCATGTTTTTGAGCAGTGTACATGGACTCAATTCTTTACTATCAACCCAGTAGTTAGCACTTTCCAATGCAATAGTCTGTTTATCAATATAATCAGATCAGTACATTTCCAAAACACTCTGCCCATTTGACATCTGGGCACCGCTTAATGTCATTTCTAAATCAATTCACTCAAAGATAGCCAAGCAACAAATCAATGAAAATTAGTCAGCTACAATCAATACCCTAATCAATGCCCTAGTTCATAAAATGTGATTCAGTTTCTTTGGAATTCCCCACCTGGGTATGAGTTGTATTAGCAACTGCTGATTCATCAGCCTTCCCAGCCGGGAAAGCCTCAACCCATTTAGAGAACATATAAACAAACTCCACACAACATGTCTATCCCTCGCAGGAGTTCAACTCAATAAAATCCATCATCACATGTTTGAAGGGGCCATCAGGGTAGGGATGATTTGACTGGGGAACTGCTTGTCCCCAACCTATGTTAAATCTTAAATCCACTGGGCACTAGGCATAAGGTCGGAGATTGAAACCATAGGGGTCAGATTAGTCATCTGCAGAGTGAGTGGGAGGTTGGGCAGCGAGGTTGGACATGTTGGATCTGTGTTGCTTCATTTTCAAGATAAGGGTGTAACGATTGCAGTAATTTCAATTAATAAAGACACCGGTCGGGCTTGGTTTTATATGATATAATATTGCGCTCAACATTGCAGTGGGGAAATATTGGTGGAATAATACAAATAGCAAGGAAGAAAATGTAAAGTCAAAATGACTTTGGCAACTGAACAAGGAGATTGTCTTGTGCATTCACCTTACTGCCGATCTATGGCCAATTGTGTTACGTTTTCAGTTTCACAATACATCGACCTGCTCACAAAACCCAAATATCACTAAATAAAATAAGGGACATTTAAAAGAACAAAGTGAGAACATCAAACAAACTTAAAAAACAGGGGACAAAAGTGGCGGAGAAAATAATGCATACTCCCTGCTACACAGTAGGCTGGACAAGGAGGAGCTATTAAAATTAAGTTTGAAACATTCATGTAAAATCACCTGATATGGAAATTAGTAATCTAATGAGTGTGTGTAATTAGTGGATTAGTATTTTCTTTTTTTTGGGGGGGGGGGGGGGGGGTTGCAGATCAGGTATGTTTTTTTCTTTTTTAATGCCTGCACGAGCATACCAGACAAACAACAAATAACACCCAGAATCGTGTTAAACCGCACATGATCGTTTGACTGTACTGACATGACACAAAAGTCAGGCACTTGCTGCCGAGGCAGCAATGATTGTCTTATTGATTCGAAGGCAACGTACACGGTCAGTAAGTGTGCAAGGAAGTGCTAAAAGCATGTATTATGTGACCAAATGCGCGACTGTACCTGTCTTAGGTTGTCCCAGTATCACAGTTAGGATCTGACCCGTCTTTGGCTAACCATCCCTCTTCACTGGCCACACTTCAGGACTCATAATGGGACGGGTTGGAGAATTAACCATTTTTAAAGTGATTTTCACTCGATCTTCACCCTCCACGCCCAGACATCCCCAAGGGTATAGGCCCCAGCAACTACCAGACAGTGTCATGCCCAGACATCCCCCAGGGTATATGGGCCCCAGCAACTACCAGACAGTGTCATGCCCAGACATCCCCCAGGGTGTGGGCCCCAGCAACTACCAGACAGTGTCATGCCCAGACATCCCCCAGGGTGTGGGCCCCAGCAACATCCAGACAGTGTCATGCCCAGACATCCCCCAGGGTATTGGCCCCAGCAACATCCAGACAGTGTCATGGCCAGTGACAGTCAAACACAATATTACCATATACCAAAGCACTTACTCATACAATCATCCATACCACACACACACTCCTGAGACACACTGCATCCATGACACATACACAAACACATGCAGATATATAGTGTGTATATATATATATAAATAAGCATCCACATACATCTTGTATTTATATACTTCTATACCTAAATACACCTAAATACACCCTAACTATAACTATTATAACCTTCTCTCCAGATGCCATAAGTGCCACCGTATTTCCCATTATACTAACTAAGTTTTCAATTGTGGTATATCTCTCTCTACTGTTCTGTAATGCTTTATTAAATACTCGCATTTTGTTCACTGTAGTGAATCCTTAGATGTAGCTTTGAAGATCAATGTTTTACCTGAAAGCAGATTCATGTTTTCCATTGAATGAGCATGGTCCCTCAGATCACCTAGCAACACGTTCTGTATATTCATTTCTAAGTTGATACCATGACACATCAGCCACTCGTGAACTTGGTTCCAAAAGTTAACAGCTATTTGACAGTACCAAAAGAGATGCTCTACTGTTTCGGTTTCCTCCTGACACTGAATACACAATGTGAACTGCTCAATCCCCAATATGCTGAGGATCTTCTTTGTTGCCAGAATTCTAAATAACAACTTATATTGAAAAAAATGCAATGACACGTTAAATGTTGTCGTATATACAACTCCATACACCTGATGCCATGGAAGTGGAACATCAAACATTTCCTCTCAGATGTTTTTAATTTACAAGGTTTTGCAGTCAAACCTTTTATAGTCAGTTGGACTAGATACATTTTACGGTTGATATTGATCCCTTTTTTTATTGTTGGTCGACCAGGTGGTTCCTTGCTTTCTAGACAGATATTTCTCTTTTCCAGTTTTGTGGCAAGGCTGCAACAACTTGATTGTATTCTTGAAGTGAACATATCTTTTCATGTATTTGTAATAGTTGAGTGTACGAGATTTTTTCCCCTCTTTGGTAGTTAAGTCATTAACAAACATGATACCTTGGGCAAAATTTTTTCTTATGAATATTGGTGTACCTTCTATTAATATATTTGAGTTAAGCCATATTATTTGTTTCGGTTCTTTTGGTGGGTGGAATTGGAATTGTAACCAACTTTGCATTGATTTGTTTAAGAATGTTAATATTTTAAACAAGGTATGAGTGTTAATCCATTTAAAATGACTATTTTAATCTGTAACATGGCAAATAGTCCATTTTCAAACATGGGATGGGCCTCTAAACAATTTGCTGGAAAACCGGTTTGGATTTAAGTACAATTTTGGTATAATAAAGGCTTTAAGAGGTTGATTCAAAGCCCTAATATTTAATAGTTTGACACCGCCCATCTCATAGTCATTATATAGATATGCTCGTTTTATTTTATCCAGTTTACCTTTCCAGATTAAGTCAAATATTTGTTTTTCAAAGGCTTAGTAGAATGATTATTCTGGTGTTGGTAGTTCCATGAATAGATATGTGAATTGTGAAATGGCCAGTGAGTTAACTAGAGCTACATTGCCATAGATTCAGAGATGCATTCCTGTCCAAGGCTTCATTATTTGCTCAAGTCTATTACTTTTTCTAGCAAATTTATTAGATGTGAGATTTGTAAATTTTCTTTATGTGTATCCCCAGGACATCTACTTCCCCATCAGCCCAGGCTATAGGAAGTTTACAAGGTAGTTTAAAGTTTGAACCCTTTAAACTTCCAATGCAGAATATTGTGCACTTTTCATAATTGGGTTTCAATCCAGATAGATTTGAAAAGTGATCCAGATAATTGATAAGACATCTCAGAGATTCCATGCTTGGAGAAATCTCAAAAAATCTCAAAAAAATGTCTGTGTCCATGACGTTATTTATTTCTATGAGAGCTAGTAGGTGATAGTTGGACGTATGATTTCCTTTACGATCTTCTAAGGTATTCAACACTGTGTTATAGTCACCTACTAAAATGTATAATTTTCTTGTTTTAATTTCAGAATGTTTGTGTGAATTTTTGGAAAGAATTGTGGATCATATTTGTTAGGAGCATATATAGTAACTTGCCATATCTGTATATTATCCAGTTCTAAGTTAAGGATTATCCATCTACCAAGTGCTATTCCTAGTATAACCATGGTGTTAAGTGTAGATCACGGAACAGTTGCCCATCTATAAACAATTTGTCCACAATAATATATGCACGCCTATTGCATTGTGCTCAGGGTTTCTTTGTTTGGCGCTAGTAAAGAATGCACCCATCCCCCACCTAAAGACCGCATCGCGAATCAATAGATTTGGTCTCAAGTCAAATCGGTAGCATGTCTGGTAGAGGTCCCAAGTTTTGTTCCTTGAACATTGAACGCAGACTTGACATCTCCTTATCGCAAACGCAAAACAGTATTGTCCACTAACCACTGACCAGCCAACCTACTTTCATCTTTACATAAATAGTGTTGTGGGTTCAACATATATTTTGTTTGCCGGTATCCGGAATGTACTGCCAAATGCGTCTCACTGCACTGTTTTTCACAAACTTATCGAATACTTATGATATCATGGCAAATGAATCAGTCACAAAGCGGGCAGTCCTTGTGGACTTGTCATCAAAACGCAGATAGAGCATGATATCTAGATCATTAATCATCAAGTTTTAGGCTTTTACCACCAGTAACACCTCTCAAATAAATAAGACCCACAAATTTACTTTTCATAATGCGCAGTGAAAAAACACCCACGTCGTCACAGTTTTCACAGTGCCTTACCAAAATAAAAATAAATAAAAACCCAATGCAAAGAATTTTATTGTTAGTTGTGGTTGTGCCAACATCAGATTGTCCGTCATCGATTAGCGTTTGCTTATGATGCTACAGAAACCCCTGTACCGACGACAGTATGGCTACGACAGTATTCCAAAAATGACTCACTATAAAGTGTGTATGCACAAAGACAGGGTCAATATTTTATTATCTTTTACTAACTGGATACTTACCAGTGTGTGCATGGAGTCTCCCAGCTGCTGCCTGTTGTCTGTGTCTGTCATTCGTTCCTTTTTTCTTGTGGCTGCTAGTTGGTTGTAGCGCTGACAGAAATTTAGATTTTCCATGAGGACACGCAATTAGCGTCAAACGTTTTAAGTAGTACCTAAAGTTTAGAGAATATTTTGACTGAGTAATAATTGCAGTTATTGAAACTAATCAGTTGAATTAATCCAATCTTCAATTTAGGGGGGGGGTTTATACCAAACATATTAAGGACTTAAAAAAAACGTTTTGATTTTTACAATAAGCTTGGCGATCTAGTAGAAATGCCTTAAAGAGCGACCAGTGGTGTGGTGACCACTGTTCTTGACAAACTTATTGGACTCTGTACTTTCTATTAAGCTCAATACCTAACCAACTAAAAACATTTAGTGTTAATACCATCATTCCAGCTCTGATGCAGGACAAGCTCTCCCATCTGGACGTGCCTGAATCCAACTGCAGGTGGACTTCCTTTTTGACAAAAGTACAAAACATGCCTCTGACTCCCTGTCTATTGGAACCGGATCCCCTCAAGGCTGTTTACCAGCAGCACCTCCTGTCATCTATCTGTCAAGCTCCTGAAGTTTGCAGATGGCACCATCCTCATTGGGAACATCTCTGATGAGGTTGAGTCTGCCTACAAGTGGGAGATCCTGGTGAACTGGTGTAGGCAGAAACCTTCTGGGTCTCCATGCTCTGAAGACAGTGGAGATGGTTGTGGATTTTAGAAAGAACCCAGCCCCACTCATCCTCATCACCCTGTGTGACTCCTCAGTCATCATTGCAGAGTCCTTTTGCTTCCTGGGCACCATCATCACCCAAGACCTCAAGAGGGAGCAAAACACCAGCACCATCAGAAAAAAGCAATGCAGAGGATGTATTTTCTTGCGGCAGCTGAAGAAGTTCATACAGAACTTTTATACAGCCATCATTGAGGCCATCTTCTCCATCACCATCCGGTGTGCTGCTGCTACTGCCAAGGACAAGGGCAGACTGCAGCATACCATTCAGTGCTGATAAACTGATTGGCTGCAATCAAGGACCTGTACGCCTCCAGGATCCTGAGGAGTGCAGGAAAGATTGTGGACAATCCCTCCTACTCTGAACACAAACTGTTTCAGGCACTCCCCTCCAGCAGGAGGCTTGGGTCCATACGAACCAATACCTCACGACACAAGAACAGTTTCTAACTACCTCATCAACAAGGCCAGGTGACCCCTTCTGACACTGACCGCCTCCACCCTCTAACTTAATGCGTACATTAACGCACTACTTTGTAATACTTGTCTTGCACATCGTACAATATGCAACTTATACTTACTTATAAGGTAAATGCTTTGCACATTCCTGGCTGGTACTTTCTTTTTACTGTCTTATTTTTACTTAATGTGTTATTTTTCTACTTACTGTGTTATTTTGTTCCATATTAATTACTGTCATGCACCAACATACCAAAGCAAATTCCTTGTATGTGTAAACATACTTGGCAATAAAGCTTATACCGATTCAAATTATTTTAGCTATGTATTGGCCCACTGTGTAGGTTCTTGCTACATTAAGGATCATATATGTTTCAGGTAATGTCTGAGACAGTTGTGCTCACAGTTTTCAGACATGTTGTATGTAGGCTAATAAACAATATACTGACTTGTCAATTTCCAAAATGCAGCACATTTTACTAGATAAGTATTTTGACTGAAAATCAGCTCATTCATTTCAACCCTTTGATGTCCACAGGTCCACCCCTTTTTTTCATTGTCATTACTGAAATCATGATTAACTCTATGCAGGCTGTCTGGCTGTCTAGTCACAGAAAAAGGCTGTACATATCTGGTTTCATCTCTGAAGTCAAACCCCTCACATCTGAAAGAGCTGGATCTGAGTAACAACCATCTAAAGGATACAGGATTGGAGAAGCTGTCTGCTTGGCTGAAGGATCCACATGGTAGACTGGAGATTCTGATGTGAGTAATAATAAACAACTACTCACCTGACTTAGTAAATATGAATGGGGGAATGTGTTACCTTCAGGCACACGTGTATCAGATAAACACTTCCTGATTGAGTGATCAATGTGATAAGAATCAGTCTCAATCTTTTGACTGATCCACAAACTTACTGTGTACAGGACTATTCTATTTCTAAAAGGTTATTGTTTTAGCTAAGCTTGCTCCTGCATGTTATTGTTATTTGTATCAGACATGTTTACATGTTCTTTAGATAACTTGCTAAATATATTTAAGCTCATTTCATGACAGACCTTTGTCTATGTGTCAGCAGAATTTAGTTTTTCTCTTCTGCAAAGTAAACAATGTCACCTATTGGCCAATGATGCCTCAATATTTGCGTGTTCATGGTTGGTGTGGGCGTGATCATTTTAGGTTATCCATATAACTGAGGATGGGTTATTAAGAATTGAGTGTGGTTGCAGGTGAAGAAACAGATGACCCATCTGCATCCCATCCTTCATAGGTGATTTATATGGAGGTGTGACATTGACAACACAACAGAATAACACAAATGTTTTCAAGTATATTACAGATATTGGGGGAAGAAATATATATGTTTAGGCCCAACACAAGGAGGAGTGTAATGGAAGGAATAGTTTGTGAAATCATGATTGATTCTCTGCAGGCTATCAAGCTGTCTGGTCACAGAGAAAGGCTGTGCTTTTCTGGTCTCTGCTCTAAAGTCAAACCCCTCATACCTGAAAAAGCTGGATCTGAGTAACAACGATCTAAAGGATACAGGAGTGGAGATGCTCTCAGCTTGGCTGAAGGATTCACAATGTAGACTGGAGACTCTGAGGTGAGTAAACATGAAAAGCAACACAACTGACAGTGGGTACTTTGTTACCCTCCAATACATTTATCAGATTAACACTTCCGGATTGATTGATCCATTAATCTTTAGTGCAACAATTTTATTGATTACTCCGAAACGGTCGATGTTAGACACTTAATTTTTTACTTATTCTAAGAGGACTTTCTGCTGCAAAGAATGGTACCTCACTCATGTATTTTGGTCAACCAGAAGCTTCCCAATCAACAACATAAAAAAAAAAAAATTGCACTTTAAATGCAATAATATTTTACATTTTTGGTAAAACAACCAAAATGTTTGTATTATTCTGTAATATAAATACAAATAAATGTCAGCCAACAACTATACTTTTTCAGAAAAAAACAACATTATTTTCCAAAAATAAAGGAGGATTGCATCTAGTGAAGTACATCATGACAGAACAGATACAGGGACACCATTTGGACATTTTGAGTGATATGTTAGAGCTTCTGAGGACAAAAACATGAGTACCCAGTAATGACATGTTCATCTCATTATGTTTTATTTTGTCAGTATATTTCAATTTATGTTATATGTGGAGGTATCCACATACAGTGTAAAACAGGCAACCTGTTACACTGTGCTATTTTTCCTCAATAAAAACAAACACATTAGAAAATGTTTTCTGACTATATTTCAAATCATAAAATAGTCAGTGTCTTACAAAAGTTGTTTTTAATATTTCTTTCTTGAAGCCGGGGGTCTTCAGAATCCACTATATAATGGACACCATTTTACTATAAAAGATGACCTCTTTAGAGGCCAAAATGTCAAGGTATTGACATAGCGTAAATGCTAACCCAAGATGCACAAGAGTTAATGGTAATGGCAGTTTGCCATATAAATCTCAATGTGGAACTTGTTGTCACTCACTGTGCATAATTTCTACTGTTGTGAAACATTTCCAGAGACATGCGTGCCCCCCCAAAAAAACACATTAATGGTGCAGAAGCGGATTATTATTTCTATAAACAAAGGTCATTATTTAAGTTTAACCTTAAGTTTAAGCAGTGTCCACTGGTAAGAAAATATTGCTGCAGTGACCAACCTCAAATAAAATGTAGCCTACCCACAAAAACAAGGAAATTAAGCCTCTGCACCAATTTATTCAATTTATATGTTAAGCAATATACAAACTTGCCAGGAATTCAAAGATGATGTTGGGCAGATGCTGATATAACCTACCTCACACATTTTAACCTTATATCAACACTCCAACAGGTTTGTTCGTCTAGTAGTGATGCACTGGTTGTCTCATAACCCACACAGTAAATAAAAAGTACTAAGCGTAACAATGTTTTGTGAATATATGATACTTCTGAGAGAATTAGACAATAGTATGCCTCATGCCACATTTCAGCTGCCAGGACAGTCCTCTATCACCCAGTGTAAACCTCTTTATCTACACCAGTGGTCCCCAAGCAGGGGTTCTAGGACCACTAGGGGTACTTGTCCTGTCCACAAACATACTGTGTACCAGACTATTCTATTGTTGTTAGCTAAACTTGCAACTGCTTGTTATTTTTTTTTCTCAGAAATGTTTACATGCTATTTAGATAACATGCTAAAAGTATGTAAGCTTATTTTTGACAGACCTTGACATATCTATGTTTCAGCAGAAGTCAGTTTTCCTATTCTGCAATGTAAACATTGTAGCCTATTGACCAATGATGCCTCTATATTTGTGTGTTCAAGGTTGGTGTTTCACTTTCACTTTTTCATATAGTTGCAGATAGGTTATTAAAAATAGCATTTGGTAGGTGAAGAAACAGCTGACCCACCTGCAGACCATCCTGTATAGGTGTTTTATATGGAGGTGTGAGATTTAAAACAGAATAAAAAACACGTTTTAAAGGATATCACAGAATTTGAAAAAGTCCCACTGATTTTATTGAGCCCAACACAAGGACAATTTTAATGTATGCAGTTTGTAAAATCATGATTGACTCTATGCAGGCTGTCAGGTTGTCTGGTCACAGAGAAAGGCTGTGCTTCTCTGGTCTCTGCTCTGAAGTCAAAACCCTCACATCTGAAGGAGCTGGATCTGAGCTACAATCACCCAGGAGACTCCAGGGTCAAGCTGCTCTCTGCTGTACTAGAGAATCCACACTGGGGACTGGAGAAACTCAAGTATGTTTGGTAGATATTTTCTCTATCCTTTATGTGGTATGTCATGATTTAAAAAAAAAAATACAAAAATCTGTAGCATGAACGAAGTTTCAAGGTCAAAGTATACATGTGATATTACACAAGAAAAACATAAATTATTATTGCAATTATAATGTAATTGCACCATCAATGTTTCAGTGTTCAGACATCAGATGTCTGTCTCTATCATATCTATCTCTATTTTGGTCTATCAGTAGTAATGACCACACCATCAATGTTTCTACTCCTGAACATGTTATTTTCGTTTAACACTAGAAGCACCAAGCTTCACCACCATTGTTATCATGGACAACAGCCTGGACTTTACTGGGAGAATCTCAATCTTGCCAGTAACTTTCTCTATCCATGCTGCAATGTTAGTTGCAGTGTGTCGTCATCGAGTGGCATTGTGGTAGAAGATCAAATCAGACCACTGCAAACTTAAAGAAGTTCAAATAACCTGTCTTGAACAAACTGCAAAGCGTATCAATTTTAAATATTATGAAATCTATTATTATTAGGATCTTTTCTTTTAATATTATTATGTATCTAGTCTGTATTTCACTTATCATCACGCTGATCTGAGATCCGTTGCCACCATGCTTGATCTGACTTCGGATCCGTCGTTCAACTACATAATGTATTAAAACCAGTCAGACAACAAATCAGATAAAAGATTTTCGGATGAAGATCTCTAGCTAAGACTCATGTCAAGATCTTCCATAGAATACTGTAGGGGAACAGTGGGAGGACGCTTATTACCTGGTTAGAGTAATATGCTTCTTGTTCCACATGTGTCACAGGAAAGTTGGCCAGTCTGTTTAAAATGGCTATCCTGAAGAAGCCTTCTTTCCCCTCAGCAGCCTACATCCTTTTCACATTCCCAGGACACAAAACTGTTCATAAAAGCATGTATCTTTAACATTATGTAAAGACAGTATATAACTATGAGCCCCTTTCACAGTACACCATCTCAGGGCACAATGACTGACTTCCATTGTTACAGGAGGGGTGGGGCTAGGATACAACAGGAGCTATCCAACTGAGTTATATTGTTACAGAAGGGGTGGAACTAGGATACAACAGAGTTTATCCAACTGACAAAAAACATGCATCCCGGTATGCATCCTGGTATGTGAGTTGAAACCACACTCATCAACACACTGGGTCAAGACAGCCCGGCTATAACTCTACACAGCAGATAACATGGTGAAAACGCCTACTGGGAGACACAGCAACCGAGATACAACGTGAAATATAACACACACAAACACACAACCAGTGAACCAGAGAAGACCAGGCCCAGCTACATAGACCTACTAACCGTGTTCCCACAGGACATATCTCAATTGAAATTTATAAAAACTAAGCTACTGAAGCGGTGGAAATTAGATAATAAAAAATATCTTGCACGTTTGGTAGAAGCATCCACTGTCCACACCACTCACCTGCACATTCTTCTTCTGTGGGTTTTTACAACAGTTGGCATCCAGCACTATTGGTAAATGACTGCCACCTTCTGTGTTGGAGTGTGAGCCAGCATCAGAGCGGGTCTAACACCTTCCTGACAACCCTGTATCCCAATAAATGCAAATAATTTAACATTTTATTTAAACTCAACTCTTGTATTCCTTCTCCTCTCAAACCTAGTCTTAATCTCCCCCTCATGTCTCCCACACTGCCTCAACACATTATACATTGTCTCAACTTCCTGGCAATGGTCACACTGACCTGTTGGATGCTTCCCTATTAGATGTAATGTATTGTTTAAATTACTGTGCTCCGCCCACAGTCTAGTTAACACAGATTCCTCCACTCTGCTCCTAGCTGCACACCTTCCATCCCCAACTATACCCTGTATTCTGAACAGGTGCCTGCCTGTAGTGTCCCCATTCCACTCTTGGCATGTTGATAGTGTCTTAGGTTCTGGTATTGTGTGGGTCTGTGTTTAAGCAGAAATAATGGCCTGCTGTTGTAGTGTGTGTTGGTCTGACTTGCTGCCAGTTTTGCACTAGGATACATTGTTGATGACCCCTCACTACATTGGTTGTTGTGCGGTTCATGCCCCATGAGCTAATGTATTGGATTTGTCATCATTTACAGACTGCAGTCATTACATTAAACAAGCAAGATATTATAAGGATTGTAAGACTTCAATTCACTCAGACGTGCTGTACTGAGTTCCCTTTACACCCTTGAGAACAAGTTGACCCCCCCGACTGTAATTGTATAAGTCACACTCTGCTTCCTCCCCAACATGTGTCAGTACCCAAGTAAATGTTATCTGTACCCCCACCTGTCCCACACAGTCCTGTGTTTGTATCATCTCATTTAAGATGTCATGTTGGCTATTCGATTCGTATGACTGCAGACTGGTCATTAAGGCCAGACACTACAGGTGAATAGAGTAATTTTTTTAACTAATAGATATCACCATGAAACTTTCCAAGTTGATTGCTTACATTAAGACAATAGATTTTTGTATTACAAGTTTTCTGAATATTTTATTGAAATATGCTAATTATATGCAAATTGGTGTAATTTTATTAAATATGCATACATTTCCAGAACAGAAATCTAAACATTGGATAAAGCTCGGTTCAAAATTATTTTGTCATTTTGTTTACATTTTAGAGTCGAAGGTTTTTATAGAGGATATTTTTGATATCCCTTTTTATCACTTCAGAAATCTGAAAATACTGACAACAGCCACAAAAAAAACAATTTTCCCCATGTTTTAGGCGTAAAACTATACATAAATCAGGCTATAAATTATATGTGAACAAACCCCTCTGTAAATACCTTCAGAATATAGATAGGAATACAAATGGAAAGTTTGATGTATGTAAGTGCTACTGAAGTAGAGATTTGTGGCTCAGAGTATGAGTAAAAAGAATTTTGAGAATTTTTTGGGGAAACCACTATTACAGACACAAAATTTTATCAAATCCTTAGCAACAACAATAGAGAACATCTTAAACATAGTAAATGAATAACAGCATGGCCTACAACTGAACAGAACCATAGTATCACCGTCACACATATACACGCATACACTGCCACTAGTATAACTGCCACCCTAGTTTGTTGTCCATCCTGCATAACACTGCCTAGTTACCCATTCATGTTTACAGCCTAGTTATCCATGCCTGCTCCATATTTGGTCAAGTATTATTGATACAGTACTAGTAATTATTTTAACTTTAGTGGCAGAAACATAACACATACTGACTTCCTTGCCAGAGTAATCCTTTGTAAGCTGCTCCCATGTCCAATCCAAAGCATATAGAACTTCTTTTTGTGTTATGTTTCTTCCAATAAAGTAAACAAAAATATATTGGTAGGCTAAATTATTTTAGTATTGTCCACTCAAAAAGAAAATTCTGTAGCCTACTGTAAAAGTAAAACTGACCACATATTAATAATACAAAATTAACAAAATGTTCCTTTATTAATCTGTAACACAAATAGATTAAGGCTACAGTGGAGCCTTAGGTAATATAGCCTGCGGGGAAATGAAACACAACAATGCCACCCTTCATTAGTTTCTGATGTTATCCATAAAGCCACAAAAGCCAAAAAGAGATGCATTTCTTGTTCCCCCACAGCTTTACATTTTATTGATCTCAACCCTGTTTTCATACCTGTCATACTTTTTTCATATCTCTTATAGAAATCCCCAACACTTGTCTTATTTTCTTGAGAGTAGCATACTAAATCGTGCGCTAAGAGCACCATTGGCACATTCCCATCAAACGCGTTCTTGGTTCCTTCTTGAAGAGGCGTAGTACGATTGCGGTAACTATTTCTTTAGCACAGATTGCACTCTATAAGATAACTGGTACAGAACCCATTACTCTGCGGATTGGTGTGCATTTTAATCACTGTCTCTGCGCAATTAGGACAAAGTAACCGACTAACCAATCAATTTTAACGCACTACATATCAGCAGCTGCTGTGTGAAGCGTTGGTCACCCTTGCTATTGAACTCCTGTTTTCCAAATTACTGTACTTATTGGTGGAATTTGTGAAGTAGTTTGTAATGTGCTTCATTAGTTGGTCTTCCCTTGTGTATTCTTGCAAGTGACTATTGTTGTCGTCTTTTCTGGGAAGGTTTTATCCCCACTTCTTTCAGCATTTTAGATTTAAAGGTCCCGTAGAAAGCTAAACCAGGAAGTGTCAGTGCACGTCACGTGATGCATTTAAACGAATCACGCTGTCAGAAATCAACACCAGCTAGAAAGATTTTGTGGTTAGGTCTGATCCACGCATTGTTCTTTTACGATTGGTTGCTGATACAATAATAATGAGCATGTTTGAATACGATAACATTGTGCAGGAGAAAGAGCCCTTTACCGTGATACCATTGGTGACATAGTGCGGTCAACGGTCGCGGTGCTGTTTGCTTCTTTAGAATGCTAAATTCTGTTGTAAAACGTAGTAAAATAAATATCTAAATGTGTATTTTGGACGTTTTCTTTCTACCGTATTTTCCGCACTATAAGGCGTACTTAAAAGCCTTTAATTTTCAAAAAAAACTACAGTGCGCCTTATAATCTGGAGCGCCTTATATATGGATCCATATATGGATAAATCAGTCTCAACTGTGATCCAAGCTTTCACGAAGGCAGGAATAATCTCTGAACTGCCAGGCAACAGCAGCGACACTGACTCGGATAATGACGAGAGGAAGCGGGGCAGGTTGGATGCCGTAGTCGCCCAACTGTTCAATTCGGACACTAAAGAAGAATTCGAGGGATTCGTGGACAGGGAATGAACTGAAAAAATGTTGCTTTACGTTTTATATGTAACTGAACAATGTTGAGTATGCACTAACGTTTGATTTAGTGGTATCACACTGTTTCTTTTACTACGGTACGTGTTTACTGAATTAGGGAAAAGTTCCCCTGAGTTATGCACTAACGTTTGATTTAGTGGTATCACGTTTTATATGTAACTGAACAATGTTGAGTATGCACTAACGTTTGATTTAGTGGTATCACACTGTTTCTTTTACTACGTGTTTACTGAATTAGGGAAAAGTTCCTCTCCACGTTTGGGAGAAGAGTGAGCAAGGCTGGGAGATAATGTTAATATGCACATTAACGTTTGAACAACGTTACCATGGGAGTGAACGTAGTTGTCAGAACGCTTAATAAAGTTTGACTTTATCTAACGGTTTTGTTGACATTCCCTTTAGCA
>JACXGK010011004.1:0-16829 GCA_016801125.1 Novumbra hubbsi
TGGGTTGTCATTCAGTCTCTCACTCCACCACTGGTGGGTTGTCATTCAGTCTCTCACTCCACCACTGGTGGGTTGTCATTCAGTCTCTCACTCCACCACTGGTGGGTTGTCATTCAGTCTCTCACTCCACCACTGGTGGGTTATCATTCAGTCTCTCACTCCACCACTGGTGGGTTGTCATTCAGTCTGAAACATGGGCAAGATACTTTCTTGAATTTTCATGTTTTTATTTACCATTTTTTACAACACAGTGTGTTGTGGGGTAAGAAAGCAGCAGTCATGCTTCTTGTTGTACAACAAAACCGTTCTTACCTTTGTAGTACGATATCCAGTTACCTACTACTAAACACCCTTTCTTTCTGTTTATGAAACATCAAGGCTCTAATTTTTCTTTCTTTTTTTTCCCACGAGGGAGATGCTAACTATGTTATGACTTTGCCAAGGGCAGTCCTATTTCTGCTGTCAATGCATTACTTTTGGGTTTAGTGGAGAACGTAGTATGTACAGGTAAAACCAGAGAGAATCTCTACTGCTTTTCTGCTGCCATTAACCTTGCCTCAGAAAACCCTATTGATTATGGTATGACTGTATTCTCTACGCACAGCGTCCTGGTGTTTCTTGTGTGAGAAACTGAGGTAAGTTTCTGTAAATATTTGGCCACTAGATGCCACAGTTGCATAGCCAAAAAAATCATCCCCCCATTTTGACAATGTCCTTTTTTACCAGTATGTCTGAAACTTAGGATAAAAAACTTTTTTACTTTTTTAAGGACTTTTTTAGGGAGTGAACTGTTGAGTAAATATTGTTTGTAAAAAAAAAAGTGCTTTTCCTAAATGATTCCGCTCGGTATTAGACCTAGGGCTGTAATCCTTTTTCCAGACGTTTCCCATCCAGTTGGTTGTTTGAAAAGAGCATGTTCAGTCTTGTGTTTTTGTCAGCATAAGTCCACTTAAATTGGACATGTCTTCTGGTGTCATTGGATAGTTTGAAGGGGCTTAAATACAGCATCTTTTTTTATTTTTTGTAAATGCATTACTATCTCCCATTGCCTTGGCTTAGGTGTTAGCTAAGCTGTGTTGCAGCCCTCCTGCATTACAAACATTTTCATCCACAAATGTTTTTGACAACCATTCTACCTTGCTGTTCAAATCCATCGCATCATCTTGTAACATTTACAGAGCATTGGCTGAATGAACAGATGTTAATCCAGGATTAAGTTCAGCTGTCAGTTTGCTTCCCAACTGTTTTATGCATATTTTGTAATTTTTGATAAGGCATGTAAATATTAGTTTTCTTTTTTTAAGTAAGGTAATTTCTATGACCCTCATTGTGACATACTATTGTTTCTGCCTAGGAAGCTATTTGCCCTGGCAGTTATTCAAGCTATTATTGGAGGAACTGCACGACCATGAGGCTGAGGCATGAGAGGGATTTGAGCCGTTGACAGCCCAACAAATCACTGGGCAAAGGTGTTACATTATCCTCATTGTATCAATGCAGTAGTTCCATATGCTAGATTGCAGATGGTGTCTGTGTTAGCGCTAGTGCCAACTTTCCTGTAGCTAGGATAAATATGTATCTATAGCAAACCTTTTAACTGGTCAAAATACAGACAACAGAAATGCAAAGGCCAATTTAAAACAAAATCCCAAACATGCTCTGTTCTCTCGCTTCCACTGTTTTATTCCTGAGAATTCATTGTTTAGAATGAGCCGGATATGTTAGTCAGTGAAGTCATAGCAAATGCCCATTACTATTAGATAGTAGGTCTAGTGCTTGATCTAAACAACACTTTGTGTGTGTACATATACACATACAAAACATATTTTATGTAAAAAATGTATGTCGCTGAAATTGATGGGGCCTTATTTCAATTAGGGTGTGTCATGTTTTGATATTCACTGTAAAATGTGTGTTCTGGATTATTGCCTGTTTATTTTTGTATTCTTTAACTTTTCCATTTATGCCATTATTATCACCACAATGTGATGTATACATCCGGTTTAATCACAACAATTGACTTGGACTAGAGTTCCCTCTTGTCACCCTGGTCCATTCCCACCTGAAGCATGGTTGCTAGGTGGGTGGCAGGCCCCCCCTCCCCCATTGCTTTCTCAGCTCATCCTGAGGAGAATCTGATTTACTTCCTGTAAAACAGGATATCTATTGCCAGTGGAGCATTGTGGGTAGTTTTCTGTTTTGTGTGCTTAGGGCCTGCTAGTGTTATTTTTGGTCAACCCAGTGTTTTGTGGAGCTTTCTGAGTTTGTGAGTGACTTATACTGATGTTTTTATGTGAGATTTGGCCTTAAAAGGATAAAGAATCTGTAAAGCCGTATTTTCTTCTGGCCATTTCCATGTAAAGGGACCCCTGAGCATGAACATGTGAAGTTCATTGGATTGCACCGAATTTGGTATAAAGTATATATTTTAGCCTTTTTTCAAATGTTTTTCTTTTTTGTTCCTTTTTCTTTCCTTTTCTAAATGTGTCTTTTTTTCTTCCCTTCGTAGTTTTTCTTTTGCTGGAGGGGTGTGTTGATAGTCAATATTTCATTCTAAAGCACCACACAATGTGCCGTTATTTAACGTTATTTAATAATCCTAAGCAAATCTACAAATGATTCAACAACGGAAATAGAACAGCATAGAATATATTTTCAAATGCGTTCAAATTTTCTACCAATGTGTTTATAGGTAACCAATATAAACACAGTCAATTTTTCATCAATGGCAACACGTACTAGTTGTTATTGGGATGTAGACAATCGTCATCCTGCCGTAATTCAAACCGTTAGGCAGGAGTTAGGCAGAAGTTTCATGGATTCAATCTTCTGTCTGAAAGGTATAGTCTGCCTTTGTCCCGGTCCCTGGAGCAAGGCACTTACCCTATTTATTCTCATGTCGTTGCTGTAAATGGCAATGCATTCTCATTGTCCTTGACAAAATTAGGGTAATATAAATATCTTATATATTACTACGAAGGCACTCTGCTCAGTAATTATGAAAAGTACAAATGCTTAAACAGTTGCCATCTACACACACCATACAATGACCAAGCAAAAACATGTTCATATTTGTACCGATATATTGACACGTAGAAAGACACTTCTCGTTGATGAGTATACAGCCGTGACACCAAATCATGGTTAGCACTGAGGAGCGCTATGGTCTCCAGGGTATATTAGTTTGGCTGTCCAGCCAAATTCAGTAACAGGGCAACAAGGGCTTTTGGTCAGGATTTGTGCAAGTACATAATACCATTGTAACAGAGATTTAGCGGCACAACACCAAAATATTTTTCTGAGATTACATTTATGCATACTGTAGTGTGCTATAGTGTAACATAAATGCCGTCATTATTTTTGAAAATTGAACTTTGCTAAAGGGAAGACTGTAACATTTCTTCAGCCCAAAATCCAATCTTTCATAACCTAAACATAACACAAAAAAACCTACCAGAAATGTTCATTTCAACCGGTTACCTAACCCACCGCCGAATACTCCCTTTATATCACACTATCATTAAGTAAAAAAACTATTTGGTTTGTCCCCACAAGTCTAGTAGAATGTACAGAGAGACGGGCAGCTGGAAGGGTCATGGCTGTGTGAGGAATGTTGTTTTAGTTCGTTGGGGAGTGATTGTGTAGTGTACAGGACTCTCGCTGTGCCAATTGGCTGGTGGGGATTTGCATTTCCTTCTACATATGTGGATAGCAGGTGGCCTTCTGGAAGGCAGAGGAGGGGACTGCCCGAAACATTTCATCATGTCAACTGGTTGATTACCATGTACTCCGCTATCATGCCTCATCGCTGGGAGCTGGCCTTTTTGGGAACTGAATACATTTTAATAGTAAGTGATCACACATGTTTTCACCACATTGCCATAAAGGCTGTTATGTTATTTTAAATCCTGGCTGACCGTTTTCTTACCGCTCAGAAAAAGTTGCCTTCTGCCCAAATGGCAGGATTCTTCAGCTCCAGACCTCGGACTGTTCCGATCCAATAACTCCACCTCCCTACAGTATTCCGTCTCGCAGACTTACAGCCAAGGAGGGCCTCTTAAATCCGATGAAGATGTAGGCTTACGACTGAAGCAGTTGGAATACATATTTCTGTCTGAAACCGTGACAGTGTTTGTGTCCCTGGGCCAGTGGCCAATAGCCCTGAACAGTGAAGCTATGCCGAGTAACTGGAATGGTAGAAATCCACGATGGGTTCTTATGATGATGCCAGGAGAAGAATAGGGCTGTCTGACTCCTGTGTCTGCCTGGAGCCATGGAGCCCCGAAGCAAAGCCTGAAGTTCAGATGCAGAGGACCTGGTCCACGCATCCGAGGGGTGGCAGCCGCCTGGATCCGCTTCCTTCAGCAGTCCTCGGAGCTCCACGGCGCCCCCATAACCCAGGAACCATGCCTCCACTGGGATCCGCAGCCCTGAGGACAGCCCCACTGTTGTTCCAGCTGCTCCTTCCCCAGTGGTCCCCGCCTTGCCGGGGTCGGGGTGCAAAGCAGGGGAACAAAGAGGGGGACCTGCTCTTTCTCATGTCCCAATCCTGCTATCGGCATAACCGCACCGGTGTACTGCCTCGCCGGCCTCGGTGCAGGAACTTAACTGAAAATGTATTGGTGAGATGGATTTGAGAAAGGCTTTCGAGGGACTTTTAGGATGGCTGGCTACTGTTTTTAGAAGCTCGTTTTAGTGTCGGTCATTATTTTAATTTGGTGGGGTTAATTTTTGTGGGGAGATATTGTTTTTAGCTACTCAAACAGCCTTAGTGTTTCATGTCTGAGCTGGGAGACACTGTGTGTACTACAACACAGCCTGGGTGCTTCAGAAAAGTTACCTTATTGGGGGGGGGGGCTGATATAAAGTAATTGTTGAATACAACGGGTCTCAAACCTTAGATCGCTTGTGGGAGACTGAGCAGAAGGGGCTGCAGGGGGCATAACTGGAAAACCCTCCACCGGCCTGACAAATCTCAATTTCTGCAGCGACATGCAGCTGGGGGCCTGAACGTTTGGCGTGAACCGCGTGCAGCTATGGATCCATCCTGCTGTTGGTGCGTACCGGTATGGGGGATGGTTCTGCATTAGGCCACATTGGGCATCAGGTGAATACCACAGCGTACTGAACGTTTCCAGTACCTTGTTGAATCCATGCTGCTAAGAATTCCGGCTGTTCTGTAGTCAAAAGGGGTGTTGATACTAGATGGGTGTATCCTAATAAAGAAGGTGTATGTTTTATGTTCATGTAGTCATACGGAAATACTTGGCAAGTTATATTTCATGACTTTATGGCAGATGCAAACTGTTGTTTACTACGATGCAATGCTAACTGGGGTCATAATTTATCGGAAGACTCCTATGCAATGTGCAAGTGTTTGTGTGTTTTTGTGTCGCTGAATTCCAGGATTGCAGTTCTGTAAAATGGACCCTAACCACTAGTGCACTGCTGAATAACTTTTAGCTCAGGCAGTAACTTCAGAGAGTATTAATACTTTGGGGAAACCAACACATGTATGCACATTGGAGTGTGTCAAATCAGTCAGCTACAGTTTGAATCAACATCATGGCCTTTGATATGATATTTTCACTCTTAACTACAACACGCATCAATGTGGGAATCCTTTACTCAATTAGGGGGGCTGAATTCAGAAGTTGAGAGTCCAATTGCTGTGTTATACTTGAGTGTTGGGGAAGCTGAGGGTGAATTACATTTACCTGACAGGTTTTATCCCTCTGTGGCTCCATTGTGTCCCGTTTCAAGGAAATGTAATTTAAAACCACGTCTGCTTTGCATCAACTCTGAGTCCACTTATTAGGATGGCACAGCAGAAACATGGTTTTCTCAAAGCTTTAGGCAAGTTGCATATTTTCTGTTAATATCTTTTTTTTGTGAACCTAGACCAGCCTTCATTTACAGGAGTAAATAGTAGTTTTTTGCAATTTATAGCCTTATTATTAGATTAGCGTATTTCTGTTCCTTATCCCAATCTGACTTTAATCTTTTGCCTGTGGCCCAGTCAGCTGAGTAAACCAGAGAAAGTTGACTCCCCTCAGACCCTAACATCATCCTACTTCAAGTTATGGTCTTACTGGGCTTTAGCACTACTGGGTCTGAATGGGGAATCCGTGGAGGTGATGTGTCATTGTTTCCGAACTAGCGACCTCTGACATAAACTTCATAAGAAAAACATTACTCTCTGGCATCATTGCTCATCACCTCCAGTTGGACATAGAGATAGACAGAGGGAGAGGGAGAGACAGAGAGAGAAACAGAGAGAGAGAGACAGAGGGAGAGAGACAGAGGGAGAGAGACACAGAGAGAGAGAGAGAGAGAGAGAGAGAGGGAGGGGGAGAGAGAGAGAGAGAGAGAGAGAGAGAGGGAGGGAGAGAGGGAGGGAGAGGGGGATTAATGGTCAGTTCACAGGGGAAAATGAGAAATGTTTATTATTATGTCTCTTCAATGGATTTCAATGACATGAACTATCCCACAATCCAGGCTAACTTTGTAACACCCCTCTGTTTAAAAAACAAACTGTCCTGGGAACATCACTGAACACTGCCCTTAGGTGCACAAAGATCTGTATGTTGAGCGTTCATTATTTGGTTCCTTGTCAGCTGTTCCTGTTCCTGACGTGGTTAAGTAGAGAGAAAAGAGTTTGGTCCGCTGCTGTGGAGTCTGAGGTATTCTGCACTCACGTCGAGATTGTGGGCTGGCTGGAGTCTGTCTGGGTGGAACAAAACAAACTCAACAGCTGTGAGACAACATCCAGGGGACAGGAGGTTACCGATCAAGATCCCAGAGCTGGGGGGGGGGGATGGGAGTGAGGGAGAGCTCCAACTCTTCCAACCAGCCGCATCAACTACCCGTCTTGCCGTCTGCTTTCGAATTTGCATTCCTGAGGAATTGCTGCTGCAGCTGTCGGACTCTTAACGAGCGAGTGGAAATCTTGGGGACCCTGCGGATGACCTTGCTCAGCGGTGGGAGGTTACAGAGAAGGGGGGGGGGGGGGGGGTTGAGAAGGAGCAGAGAGAAGCAGATCGGGGCTCCGGCTGGAGAGAAAGCAGAAGCCCCGGGACGCTGTTTGTCTTATAGCGAGAGGAGCTGATAAGACCTCGTCTATTTTGCTCTCCTGAGGTAGAGGAGGTTGCGCCTCAAGGTTGAGTTGCTATAAATTGTGTGGCTTTGTATGTAAATAAACGGGCGGCTCCTCGCCTGGGCCGGGAGCCAGGTGGGCCGCGAGAGCATAAAGCAGGGTTCGACAAAGCAACGCAAAGCCAGAGAGGATCAGTGTGTCTGACGTGAGACAGCTCCTCCGTTAGCACGGGACCGAGGGGCTGACGGCCGGGCTTCCTGCTCCCCCTCCCTCACCCGCCGTTCTCCCAGAGCGCCCAGATCCGCGGAGCAGAGGAGACGCTCGGGACGACGGCACAGCCAGGCGAGGCAGCAGCAGCGGGGAGAGAGCGTGAGCGACACCACGAGCCAGCGCCACGCCGGCGGCTGAAAGGAGAACGACGGGAGGGGGGGGGAAACGGAGGAAAGGAGACGCGCGGCTAGCGGTTAGCGCACACAGGCTGGGTGGGGGGGGTGTGTGTTTCCTGTTCTCCTCCCTTCCCCGCGCAGCCGTGTGTTTTTTATTATCCGTCCTCCATCGTCGGTCGGCGCACCAACGCACCGGGAGTCTGTATCGCCGCTCGCTACACACCCTTTCCTGACGGGGGAGACGCGGACGGAGCCATTTTCAACGGAGGACGGCGCGGCGCTGATGGAGCTTTAACGTTTTTTCGGTCGTGGTTTTCCCCTCGCCTCCTTGATTTTCCCTGATTTGGCCGTTGATTAGAACGGAGGGGAAGGGTTGGCGTTTTGGGTTTGTGCCTTTTTGCTGTTTGGCTCGGCGCAGGGCCCACAGCACAGATCGCCCCTTCCTCGGGGAGCCGGGGAGACGGTGAGTGACACTGGCTCTGAGCAGCCCTCCCTTGGCTGCGGCTCTCATTTGTTTGGCCTCTTGTGTTCTAGACTCGTGGTTAGCCAAGCCTTCACTCCCACGCTGAATTGAGCTATTGTCTGGATCTCAGGGTCTCACGCCCCCCCCACCACCCCCCAACCGCCTATCGTTCCCGCTCTGGAGTATTGGTTTGTCTTTGGTCGCACGTGAAGCTGCAGCCTATAAGCTCGGATTAATGGCTGACGGAGGAGGGTGATGCATCGCCGGACGCTGCTTGTGGATCGCTCCAGTAAGAGACTAGGAAGGGCGCGTTCCCAAAGGATTCTTTTTCTACTGGAGCAGCAGGGCTAGCATTACCGCTGTGTGTGTGTGTCTGTGTGTGTGTGTGTGTGTCTGTATGTATGCATGTGTCTTGCTGGGAGACAGACGACGCGATAGAGGAGGCAGCGTAGTACTACGTCAGTGTCCTTGCTGTAGCTGCCATGCCTCCAGCCTGACCTCGGCTGAGGTGTATCTGGACCCCTGAGGTGCGGGTGGCTCCCCCCCCCCCCGAGGGTGGATGTGGGGACAGGGGTGACACCACCCCCCCCCCTCCCCATGAAGAAGACACGGAGCACCACCCTGCGCCGGGCCTGGCCCAGTTCCGAGTTCTCTGACCGGGCCTCGGAGCGCACACGCTCCCGCAGCGAGAAGGACTACCGCCACCACAGACACTTCCCCCCTCAGTACATCTGCCCGTCCCCCCGGGGGTACTTGACGTCAGGTTGGTCACCATGGAGCCAGTTACTATGGCACCCCCTGTGTATATGGCTGTGTTGTGATGTTGACAGGATTATTTCTCCCTGAAAAGCTGGTGCTTTTTGGCCTAAATGTGTTGCCTATTATTCGATGTACATATTACAATATCGCGGAAATGTCTCAAGTCACATGTCACGTGATGACATCATTGTATAGATTGACCACCATGAGAAGACTGTCGGTTGAGTGGCAGTCAGAATTGGTAGTTGTACTTGTGCCAGAGAGATAATAGCCCAATATATGCGTTTATTGTTATTTGTCTTTTCTTGTTGATAACACACCTGAATTTGACCGTGAAAAGGCAATATTGCCCTAGTTTAATTCACATTTAGCAGTAGTCCTCAGTACAGCTTATCAAAGGAAAATGAAATTTTCTGCATAAGATTTAGTCCCCGGAGAACCACAAATCCCAGAATGCAATGCCACTACAACACATAGAGCTGTGCTACGAGGGACTGTTTTGTTTCCCCCATTCAAATCATTTAAGTGTGCCAAAACCCTAACGCTTGATTTTATTAATGCTGATTAATGTGGGAACTGACACCAACTCCCAGAGATGCATGTATGTCAGTTCCTTATCCAGAACATGTGAGGCAGAGTACTTTCAGCCTGAAGAAGCTCGTAGAGAATGGCTGAATGGAGGTTGAACCATGGACTGCACAGCCGCACATTCATTCAAGGCCTCTTCATGTTTCCTAGCAACACAGTGGGTCAGAGGGTAAATGATACGGCCATTGTTGGAAATGAATATGAATTGGAGGGAAAATACCTCTGATTAGAATAAATGACCAGGGAGACGAGGCCTGGGACATTTCTGCTCAATGTTGTTTGTCAATGGTTTTCAGTGTGTCAGCAGTGGACATTCTGAGAGCCAGCAACTATAGTAGCTTCTCCGATTGGAAGAATAGTACAGCCTTAAAAGTTCAGTTAGGTGATGCATCTAGACACTGCAAAAAATATTATAAGAAAATGTAACTATATTTGAAGAGTTGTTTGCATGAAGTAGGTTAAATAATCCGCCAATGGAACAAAACAATTGTTTTGATATACATGGAATATTTGTAAAACCAAGCCATATTATCTAATACAAACTAGAAAACTATACTTGTTTTTTATAGTTTGTTTTTGAAAATATTTTTGCAGTGAACCATTTTCATGTATATCAACTAGGCTTTATTTCAGCCATTTGGCAAAGCAGCCTTGACAAAACTATTGATTTATTTTAGCAGATGCTTTTATCCAGAGCAACTTAAGGTAGTTGTAGTCCATACATTGATAAATTTTTCATACTGGTGCAACATGGGAATCCAACCGAAAACCCTTGCATTGCAAGAGACATGCTCAACAATCTGAGCTACATATGCTTATGCTCTACCCACTATGCTACACAAGATTGTGGGGTGTGAGGACAGCATGTGGATGTATGGATTAGTTGCCTAGCACAAGTAAACCAGTAGGAATAATAAAATGGTGGATTGTAATCAGTGACTAACTTATGGCCTTTCATTGCTGGGGATCTCTGCTCTCATCTGCATTAGGGGTTCCCTCACAATCACTGGCAATGTTTGGAGATTAACACCCTCAGATTAAAGCCTCGTCCAAATCACTGCCAATTCCTTGTGTAGTGCCCTCCAAAAGAGGGTCTCTATGTTGGGAGGTTTTCTGTTTAGTCAATAGGGTGCAATTTTGGATGACGATTTTGTGGCTCGAGTTGGACCTGCTGCTCAGCTCTACCCTGTGTTCAGTCTTATCAGTGTTCTCTAATGTCATTAGTTCTCTCAAGGGTTTTACTAACCTTGTCTTTTGCATCTTCATATCCTAAAGCCCGAAGATGTACAGTGTTATCAATAAGTATTAAATCAGTCTACGAAAGAACACATTTGTGGATTTTGAAGAAAACACCATTTCAACTGTCAGGGCCACATTTGTTTTTGTAATTTGTTAATCATAATTGATTTGGAGGCCAGAAAAGGGCAAAAGTTAAAACATATATTACATATGTACAGTAGATCCCATATAAGGTGTAAATAGTAAAAATTCTGACTCAGATGTATAAGAATGGGCTGGTCAGTTGGTTTTTTAATTCCCCACAAAATAATTTTATTACATTCCGTGGGCCGGATGGGACAGCCTCGCGGGCCGCATTTGGCCCCTCGGGCCGTAGTTTGCCCAGCCCTGCTCTAGGGGGTAGACACGCGTGTAAAAAGAGGGTAGACACGCGTGTAAAAAGGGGTAGACACGCGTGCGTAAAAGGGGGTAGACACGCGTGCGTGTCTGGAATTTTGATAACTGTTTATTAAAAAAAATGGGCTTAGGGATATCATTTGTGGTTTCATATTGTAATGATATTTCATAATTCGTGAAATATATAATATATATATTTATGGTTAACCTAGGTATAAGTCATTGCCTTTTAACTGTGAATGAACTCTAAAAATTAGCTTTTATTTTGCTTTGTTTATTGGTTTGTAATGTCAGCTTGTTATTATAAGGAGCGCTTTAAGATCACTGGGCAAGTAAACTCTTCACAGTGGTTACTGGTTTGTATTATTTTCTGCCAGAGGAAGTCTGTTTTGTAGCCTCAAAGCAGAGAAGATATGGTAATAGTGACAATACAGTTTTTCTGTGGATAATGTTACCAATCTGCCGTTTTTGTATATTTATTGGTATTGCGTGCATATCTAACTTCCCACAGACAAATATTTCAGTTGGCTAGACCATGAGAATAATGTATGAATGATGATACTTTGCAGTGCCACAACACTGACACACATTTAACGGTGGGTGGTTACACTATCTAGAGCATTTTTGCTGGATCTTCAGCTCTTCTAGTATAACTGGATCAAGTTGTGTTCTCTTTCAGTATCACCAAATCTAGTTCAATTCTGTATTGTATAATATCACTGATTCTTTTGGCTTTTCTTTATCAGTGGAACATGTGGATTATTTTCTTTATGCAACATCATTTTGTGGATTTCTTTCTATATGCATTTGTCTTTCCATGTTAAGGGGTAGAGGCGGTGGGACAGGATGTAGTAGTGTTTGCTGAATACAAGTGGACTGGATTTGAACCCATGCTGCAACAGGTCATTACAGGAGTGCCAACACTAGACGGCTGGGGCACCCTGGGCCCTTTGAGTTCTATTTTAACGTCATCGAATGTAGTAGATTTCACTTTCCCTTCCCTATTTTTCCTGTCAGTTTCCATCGCTAACTGAATCGTTCGCTGACATACACATGTGTAATCTGTCATAGCACTGCATTGTCCCAGCTAAAAATAAACAGTCACCTTCTGGAATCCCGGATGCTGACAACACAAACCAGGCTCTAGCAGATTTACTCTAGATGATTGGGACAATGGAGCATGTAGAGTGCTTAACTAGTGCCTGCTCGGCTAGCTCGCGGAGAACACACTTAAAGCAGAAATAAATCCAGTCTTAGGCCCTTGTGTCACAACCTGTTGATTAGCAGTAATGCAACAACGTAGCCTATACCTAGTTCTTTTCAGCAACGTAACCTTATACAAGCATGCGATGTAAAGGAGCTATACACGTATAGCTGAGGCCTAACAAAGGATTTTACAGATACCGACCTATTCGAAAGCCAGGTTCCTTTACCTCAGAGCTATTGTCAATGGAAACACATCCCTCCAAAAGTTTTACTAACATTGGCTTGATGTTTTTATTAATGTCCTGGCAAAGAGGTTGTCTGTACTGACTTTGCCTCACGTGGAATAACTCGGTAGGCTTCTCTGAATGTCTATCGGAAGATGTATGTCCATAAAGACATGCTAGCAACTGATTCACACTTTTTTTAAGGAGTAGGCATAATTTCTACGTTTATAAATAACGTTTCGTAATTAGTAAATGTCTGAGCAATTTCCCCCCCTAACAACTAGCAAACTATATGAAAGGAAATGCTATGTAGCCATAAAACATTTCTGATTGTTGGCTTGAACATGTTACTTAATCTCCAACATTATCTTGAATCAGAAATCCTCAGAGCACTTATTGTTGAGACTCAAAATCTTTTATATGTTTTTTTTCATGTAACTTTAGTCACTTGAAACAAAATAAGGGCGTGTAAATTGAATTTTTTAACTCTTCTCTTGTAACGTGTGTGTTTACTTATTTTCATGGAGTTACTAGCCCCCCACAACCTTCAGTCCCATCTGCGCCATGCAGGGTCCAGCTAAAGATACTTATTTATTGGGAAATCTCTTTCATCCTCCTAGGCAATATATCTAAACTGCTGAAATCTTTGCCCGACCCAGATCCCTCAACTCAGACTTTCCCATGCCTCGTCTCCCCACCGTCCTGTCAGCCAGCTGAAAGTCATTTTAAGCTTTTGCTTGGTTACCAATGGACTTCTTTGGACATCTTCTTTGGGGTTTTAATACCTTTCTACATATTCTCGACCTCCAGGGGCATGAGGATGAACGATGTCATAAAACGGTCGCGTACACGTCTCCACAGAGTCATAACTGTTCTGTGTTTCGACCAATTTCTTCAGAAAAGTTCATTGACTCTCAGTTTTCCTTCCCCTGTAGCACTGAGCTCTTGTTACCCCGTTGTCTTACTGTCAACCTGCAGGCTTCTGTCACATCGTAAATCATACTGAGCCTCTAGGATGGAAGTCTCGGAAGTCATTTTGATTTATCACACTCAGACTTTCACCGTTTGTCAAAATGTGCTCGGTATCTTGTTTCATCTTGGAGGCATCAAGGTGTTGAACTTAATAGATCCCACAGAGGAACTTTAGGTTTCAAGATAAGCTGCTTTTAAGCCCCACAGCCTTACCTTTTTAAGTCTACACTTGGCCCTGTACGTACTATTCCACAAAGCCCTGCTGTAAGCCTGATGCTGGGTCCTGTGCCTCGCACCTCGCCTGTGTGTGTTCCTCAGTGGGAGAGAACAACGTTTCTCTCGGTCAGGCCAAGGCAGACTGGACCCCAGGTAGGCCCCTGCTCTTTGTCCTGGCAGGGACTCGTGTGATTGGGTGAAGTCTTTGATATCTCCCTCCCTTCCCTCATAGAGCCAATAACGTGGCGACACGTGTGTTTGTTTGCCAGCTAGCCTGCTGCTAAGCTCGATTCCTGGATGTATTATGTAGAAGGACTGTCTTCATACAGCCGAACCCTGAGCCGATTCTGACCGCTACTTATCTTACGCCTGCCGTTTCCTTCAGGAGGTGGTGATACTTTTATGGCAGCTAAGAGGAGGTGTGTGTCCCACCAGACTTTGGTGACCTCAAGTGAGGCCTTGGTTGTAAATGCTGCTGCCCTTCTGTGACCTGGCACACGTCCCCGACATGCTGATGACATGCTGGCCGGCCCGGCACCGAGTGTGACCGGAAAATCCCTGGCTGGCGGAGTGCAGGGACCCACGGGAACCCGTTAACCTGGAGCCTCCGACGGTCAAGCCGTGCCACCCGCCTGATGCCTGATGCAACGCTCTGCCCTCCCCCTGCAATGTCCGTCATCACGCACGCCCAGTCGGGCACGCTTGTGTTCTGTCCGGCCCAGGAGGCCCACCGTGGCACAGTCGTGGAGACGAGGGGTCGTCATGGTCGCTCAGGCTTCGACACCTTGAGGGAGGTCACGGCTCTTCCTGAACTCCGCACCTGTCTGCAGCGTAGGAGCCCTGGCCTGGGTTTCATCTCAGATCCTCTTCTATTAGCGCTTACAGGCGTCTGTTTCTGTTCTCATACACACTGTGGCACGTTTAGTTAGGTGTGTGTATGTGTGTGTGTGTGTACACAGGAGGTAGAGTGAGTGCTAGTATAGGCTAATGCAGCTTAGAAACTTTGAAGACAAATAACTCCACAGTGTTCGCTCTGCAGCAGTGAACTTTAGTGAGACCTCAGGCACATCCCAGCGCGCACTGCACTTGGCGGTTTGATTGCTGCTTATCAAAGAGCCTCAAGGCAGAGTTAACAAATGGGTATTAGTAGCCCAGATTAGTTGTCTTGATAATCCTAAATTCTGGAAAAATTGATGGAGCCCAAACCAAAAAGCTATGGCTTATTAACAGTCCATAATAGTTTGATGGTTTGTGCTTCTTAAGTGTGCCACCATTCAACACAACACCCCTGCCCTCCACACAGGTGAAATCCAGAATCAAATTAAACAATGTTGTTATTTATTAGAGTGTTTGTGGAGCTAACATGTCTAACCTCGGTAGAAGGCAAATGGGTTTGTAGACCAAAACAGACTGGTGTTAAGTAGGAAATCCAATAGATAAAACCCTGAGAGTTGAAACCCTGTGCATAACGTTGTCATTAAGTTGTTTCTAGTTTTAGAGTTATTTTGTTGGCTGTAATCTTTTTAGGTTTTTGATCTTGAGCGATACAAACCTGTTGGTTTCAGGCCGATTTCTATGATGTTGTATATATTTTCTGTGGGGGCTCCTGATTTGATATGTAGTAATGGTGTTGCCAAATGGCGGTATCATCTTTATATCAGTGTAAACTGCAGAGCAGTCGCAGGCATCCCCCCCGAAATTATTTGGTTTCTTTTCCAAAACGGCCAGCTCATATTTTTACTTGACCCATCCCAGTCAGGTTGTATCCAGTTTGCTGTGGCTGACCATTCAGCTAAGGACATTGTGAAGTGGCCCCAAACATTTGAACGGTAGTGTATATTTGTGTGTGCATGTGTGTGTTGTTTACATTTTTATATAAAATCCCAATAATCCATGGGACTCCCCATCTAACTCTTTAATTGGGGTATCTTTTATCACAGTGTTTGTAATGGTCAGTTCCCCCTGTTGCCTGTCAGCATTCAAAACATGCAACACTGTAAATGTGTATTTTGTACAGTGTATATTGATTCGTTTTTTAGAGGCACTTAAGCTTTATTAAATGAGACAGTGTGAAAACATGGAGGTTTTGCAACTTTATTAGTTGCCCAAGGTATTTGTCTTGGTATTTCGTTTTCTGCGATTGTGTTTCTGTATATTGCAGCGGCTACTTTCAGGAACTGTTAATGAGTTCTAAACTCAGCGCTAGGCTGTCTGTTGAACTTGCAATTTAGGCTAAACTTCATCCAATGCTCTCTTTGTCCTGTTACATGATAGAGAGAAGATTATTACAAATGTATGCTTTCTTCAAAAGTGCTTCATACATTGTTGAGTTAGCATGTAATCAAATATTGTTTAATAGGCAGAATTTGCATAACTGTAAGTACTGGGGATCAACTCTGCCTGGCTGTCAGTATGGTCTGTTCCCAGCTATCAATGAACCTGTTCCCAGCTATCAATGAACCTGTTCCCAGGTATCAATGAACCTGTTCCCAGCTATCAATGAACCTGTTCCCAGCTATCAATGAACCTGTTCCCAGCTATCAATGAACCTGTTCCCAGGTATCAATTAACCTGTTCCCAGGTATCAATGAACCTGTTCCCAGGTATCAATTAACCTGTTCCCAGGTATCAATGAACCTGTTCCCAGCTATCAATTAACCTGTTCCCAGCTATCAATTAACCTGTTCCCAGCTATCAATTAACCTGTTCCCAGCTATCAATTAACCTGTTCCCAGGTATCAATTAGGAATCAGGAATCCCTGTGAATAAAATGAAACATTATGATCTTGTCAATGTAATCAATATATTACAGTATTTTGAAACATAGCAACATTTGAGATATTTTCGGGTTTGCTGTGTAGGGTAGTTGCTGGCCATTTGCGACTTATACCTTTTATTATACATTTCTTCCAGGCTCCCATCCTTCTGCCCTGACGTCATTATATCAAAAAAGAAAATAGCCTACCGAAGGTTGAAAACTTTTAAGCATTGAAATTCCTATTGTCACATCCCTACTTAAAAAAAACAGAGAAAAAGAAAATGGAACTTTAAAATGGCCTGGTTTGATTTCATGTTCAGGCAGGTGAATGGGATGTGCCCGATCCACAGATTGGTGGGATGTGCCCGATCCACAGATTGGTGGGATGTGCCCGATCCACAGATTGGTGGGATGTGCCCGATTCACAGATTGGTGGGATGTGCCCGATTCACAGATTGGTGGGATGTGCCCGATTCACAGATTGGTGGGATGTGCCCGATTCACAGATTGGTGGGATGTGCCCGAT
>JACXGK010011005.1:0-16799 GCA_016801125.1 Novumbra hubbsi
CCTGGTGTGGATGTGTCTGACCCAACTGGCTCCTGGTGTGGATGTGTCTGACCCAACTGGCTCCTGGTGTGGATGTGTCTGACCCAACTGGCTCCTGGTGTGGATGTGTCTGACCCAACTGGCACCTGGTGTGGATGTGTCTGACCCAACTGGCTAGGAGGACCTGTGCTCACAGCCCAGCACCAGGCAGCATGATGGCATTCACAAGAAAACACCAGAATTGGCAGGTCCACCTTGGTGCCCCGTTCTCTTCACAGATGAGAGCAGGTTCATACTGAGCACACGTGACAGACTTGAAAGAGTCTGGAGACATTGTGGTAAACAAGCTGCCTGCCACATTATCCAGCATGAATGGATTGGCGATGGGTCAGTGATGGTCTGGGAAGGGATATCCTTGGAGGGTCACACAGACCTCCACATCCTAGCCAATTTTACCCAGACTGCTGTTGGGTACCAGGATGAAATCCTCAGAACCTTCATCAGACCACACGCTGGTACAGTGTGCCCTGGGTTTCTTCTGGTTCAGGACAAAGCCCGGCCTCGTGTGGCCAGAGAGTGTAGGCAGTTCCTGGATGACAAAGACATTGGTACCATCGACTGGCCCTCACGTTCCATTCGTGAACCATTGGGATGTTATGGATCGGTGCATCCAATGCCACAGCACCACAGACTGTCCAGGAGCTCACTGATGCCCTGATCCAGGTCTGGGAGGAGATCCTCCAGGACACCCCCCACCGTCTCATCAGGAGCCCAGGCGTTGTCGGGAGTGCAAACAGGCACATGCAAACCATACCCGCTACCGAGTCACATTATGTCGAAATGAAATTCACGCAAGTTGGAACAGCTAGTGATTTCAATTGTTTACTTAGAATTTTTGGTGTTTGAATCCAGCCCTCAAGAGGTTGGTGATTTTGGTTTACATTGGCAGTTGTTACGTAATATTGTTCTCAATGAAATGTAATCTTTAATTGATTTACTTAATTGAGACCCAATCAGGCCTCACCAAGGGAGGATGAAAAATGTGGATACCCGAGTAGACAATACATTTACCACGCACTGAGAGTAGACGATGCATCTACAAAGTACTCGGAGTAGACGATACATCTACCACGCACTGGGAGTAGACGATACATCTACCACGCACTCCGAGTAGACGATATAGATAGACATAGAATAGAAACATAAACACAGGTTAGGACCCTGACTGATATAAGTTATAAAATGAGCCAATCACAAGACATACAGAACCTTTTCCGGGAGGTCTGGGTGTGTCAGGGTCTCTTTCGGACTTTCTGGGCTTGCCTCAGTCTTGGGGGGGGGGGCAGGCTTTTCTTTGTCCCCTTTCTTTTCCTTGACCTCCGCAGCTGGAGCCATCTCACCCCCTGTCGCCCCCGGGGGTGGAGCTTCTAGGACCTGCAGATCATGATCAGTCCCGCCCTCCATCTTAATCACCGCTGGGTAGATACAGACACACTTATCGGTTAGTAACACAGACGCCGCTAGCCCAACGGCACCCCTGATGCCCAAGTGTCGGGGTGTAGGTAGTGTCGGGGTGTAGGTAGTGTCGGGGTGTAGGTAGTGTCGGGGTGTAGGTAGTGTCGGGGTGTAGGTAGTGTCGGGGTGTAGGTAGTGTCGGGGTGTAGGTAGTGTCGGGGTGTAGGTAGTGTCGGGGTGTAGGTAGTGTCGGGTGTAGGTAGTGTCGGGGTGTAGGTAGTGTCGGGGTGTAGGTAGTGTGAATTAAATCAAATACGGCAGAAGCATGAACACCAGATTTGTTCAATTTACTTTGGAGTTGAATTGTCCCAAAACTAAAGTAAGGAAGATACTGTTTACCCTAAGTTACAGCACATAATAGTATACTGGGAAAGGCAAGTAACAGTACATTATAGACCCTGAATGTTATAGTATACTTCGTTTATCAAGTAACAGTACATTATAGACCTTGAATGTTATCGTATACGTAGTATACTATAATGTACATTTACTACATTTTAAAAGATCTAATTCTGAGATATTCTAGCCTTCTTACCAGCATCCATGAGTTTGACAATGCTTGGGGCATGTTCCATGTCCAGCGACAAGCTGTCCAACCAACCATTATCTAGCAGAAAAAGGAAGACGCCCAATCGGGACTTCAGTGCTGCCTTAGACTCCACCTTCCTCAGGCCCACTTCATCAGGGTGGTACTTCGAACGAAACCTATAGGTAGACAAAATTACCTTTACGAACTCCTGACCTGTTCATGCATGTGTGCGTGTGTGTCAATGCGTGTGTGTGTCTTCTCACCACTCCTCATCTTTGTGTTGGAGGAAGAAGTCTTGCAGCTGCTGTCTTCTATAGTCCAGTTTATATTGGTTGTACCTTTTGACTGCTTCCGTCTCATCTACACTGTCGTCCATCGATAACAGGAAGTCTTTAAAACTCCTCATGGTGGGGGGGCCATGACCTGGGGGGGGGGGGTCATCAGGGATTCCTCCAAGCCTGAGGGATCAGGGGTTATAGAACATACTGAACAACACCTTGTAGTATCTTTGTTTTGGAGCATTTGATTGGTTTTGTAGATATAGGAGATACAGAGGAGAGACAGTGGTGAAGACAGAGGAGAGACAGTGGTGAAGACAGAGGAGAGACAGTGGTGAAGACAGAGGAGAGACAGTGGTGAAGACAGAGGAGAGACAGTGGTGAAGACAGAGGAGAGACAGTGGTGAAGACAGAGGAGAGACAGTGGTGAAGATAGAGGAGAGTGTGCTGAAAGTGCAGTGGTAGTATGGACGAGTGTGTGTGTGTGTGGTAGTATTGACGAGTGTGTGTGTGTGTGTGGCTTCGGGAGAGCGTGTGTGTGTGTGTGTGTGTGTGGCTACGAGCGTGTGTGTGTGTCATTAAACATAACAGCCATTAGTTGATTAGCACAGAGGTTTTTGGAAGACATTTGTTCTTGTTAGTTATGTATTAATTATGACCTCCAGGTTATTGCTACCAAAATAAATTACTCCCCTGGTCTGATTAATGTTCATGTATAAACATCTCAAATTTAGGAGTGGTTAGGGCCACAACCATCATGGAACCCATTTGAACCCCATTCTAACGTATTCCAGCCTAAACATCATATCTATACTGGAATTTCCATATTGATTAGTTGAGTCTACAAGAAGCAACTGATAACACTCAGACCTCGTTATACTGAGTGTGTGTGTGTACATGCGTGTGTACATGCGTGTGTACATGCGTGTGTACATGCGTGTGTACATGCGTGTGTACATGCGTGTGCACATGCGTGTGCACATGCGTGTGCACATGCGTGTGCACATGCGTGTGCACATGCGTGTGCACATGCGTGTGTACATGCGTGTGTACATGCGTGTGTACATGCGTGTGTACATGCGTGTGTACATGCGTGTGTACATGCGTGTGTACATGCGTGCTTACCTGGCCTGCAGAGGGTGTCCATGGTGACCATGCATGGGGGGAATGTCTGGGTGCACCCAAGCCCCTGGATGACCCGGATGACCCCCACCATAATGAGGCCCCGCTACTCCATAAGGCATGTCATAACCTCCCCTGTATGGGTCGCCACGGTGATCATCCCTGAGGAGACAGAACATTTCAAAACATCACACTGGATGGGGACCACTAGAGGGGTCCCCAAGTAGCCCAGCAGCAAGGACACAGACTAATCTACACACCAACTGGGAGTTTCAGTAACCCTAACTCAGACATGAGATGACAGCCTTTGCTGCTTTCTGTGAGAGGTAAATGTACTCAATGACAGACATGTCGGACTCACACGTACCAGTCTCTCCTCATGCGTTTGTGCTGGGGGCTGATGTGTCTGGGGGGAGAGAACCTCTCTCTGCGGCCGCGCTCATAGTCTCTCCTCCTCTCACGACCTCGATCCCACTCCCTGTACAAACAGACACAATGTCAACAAACACACTAGATGCACAGTCAATCCACAAGGTCGCCCTGTACAAGACTCAAAATTAAAACAGTCATCATCAAGACATCAACAACACACACACCCTAAACAAAGTCACAGCCTCCCTGTACAGACTGTTATCACAAAGCACCTCTCATTCCATCTTCACTTTTCAGATTGTTACCACAAAGCACCTCTCATTCCATCCTCACTATTCAGACTGTTACCACAAAGCACCTCTCATTCCATCCTCACTTTTCAGACTGTTACCCCCTCACATTCCATCCTCACTTTTCAGACTGTTATCACATAGCACCGCTCATTCCATCCTCACCTCTCTGGCCAGTCCTCTCTTCGTCTATCCTCCCTCTCTCTGGAACGGTCAAGATCACTCCTCTCCCGACGGAACTTATCTCTCCTCCTCCTGTCAAACTCATCATCACTGTCACCCATTCTAAGAGACCTAGCGAGAGAAAGGGTTGGACTGATACAAATACATTTTGTAAAACTTAACAACAACATTATATATGAAATAATACATGTACGAAGCTAAAACACAACTACAGTAGTTATAAAAGGGGACTTTCTACAGAAAACCCTTAGACAACCAGGGTTTGATGTTAGTCAATACATAGCAAGTTAGCCTTCCGCCCCTTACTACAATAGACGCAATGTGATTTAGTTTACTCGCTAGCTAGCTACGTACCCTAACTCAAAAGACTACGCTATTGGCTAACAGGCTATTCAAATAACTATCTATAGTAAACACATACGGTTAATAGTACTTAACAAGCCAATACGAGTGTAAATCGTTTATTTGAATCAATAGATACAGACTATGCCACTAGTAGCGTGTACAATAACAATTGAGTAGACGCAATAATGAAATGAGTTGCCTCTGCTATTCAACTAGCTAGCATCCGGCAAGTTAGCTAAAATAAGTTGGCTAGCTAATATCCGGCTACGGAGATAACACATGCCGGTGACATTTAGTTCGGAGCATTTGCACATACTAATTTGAAATTACGCAACAATCTGGGATTTTGGATGAAATTACAGAGTTACTGTAGGAAATACGAGGTACCTGAATAAAAGTCAGCAAATCTACAGAATGAGAAGAGAGACGTTAGCAGGAGAGCTAAGCTAACTAGCTTTTACACTCCGCGCTCAGACGCAACACAATGAGAACGGGATTTCATATTTCTTGGTTAAAGACGCGAGATTTAAAAGGGAAAAAAGTTATTTTACGCCACCTTTCGGTCAAGTCTATGAACTATGGCCGTTAGGATATAAAACTGTACGGCAACGCGAGTTTTTAACAGTGTCATTCAAAAAGTAGAACATGGAAAGAAAGTTGTTTACTACATATTCTAGATTCAATGTAAATGGTTAAACGTTAATTGTCTCTTTACTGCTAGGTGGAAAGATAATATATTCAGACCACATGAGTGCGCGATAGGTTTACATAACCACACTGAATGGAACCACAATGCATTATCACAGATGAAATAATTTATAGGTATATCTAACATAAAATAATAACATCTAAAAGAATTTTTTTCCTCATAATTCAAATAAAAAAACTGACAACTTCATATATTCTAGATTCCTTTCACATTAAGTGAAACATTTCTATACTTTTTTGTTTCAATCTTGATGATTATGGCTTACACCGCATGAAAATCAAAAATCCAGTATCTCAAAACATTAACTAACTTCCTGAGCACTCAACAACTCAGTCTGGTTCAGTATAAACAACCACAGTCTTGGGGAAGACTGCTGACTTGACAGTTGTCCAGAAGATACTCTGGACAACCCTCCACAACAGGGGTCTCCAAACCGTTCCACGGAGGGCCGAGTGTCTGCAGGTTTTCACTATCACCTTGTACTTGATTGATTAATTATGTCACTGATTGGTTAGGTCTACCCTCATCTGGTTTTTTAGGTCTGAACCTGGAACCAATTTAAAGGAAAAAACTAAAACCTGCAGACACTCGGCCCTCCGAGGAACGGTTTGGAGACCCCTGCTCCACGAGGAAGGTAAGCCACAGAAAGTTGTTGTGGTAAAAAAGGTAAAAATAACTGGATTTTTTATCAGTGGTCCAAATTCTTTTCTTCAGATGAAAGTAAATGTTGCATTTCATTTGGAAATCAAGGTCCCAGAGTCAGGAGGAGTGGAGAGCCAGCTCTTTGAAGTCCAGTGTAAATGTTCCAATGTTGGTGATGCTTTGGATGTAATCTGCAGGGGTGGGTCCACCGTGTTTTATCAAGTCCAGAGTCAATGCATCTGCTCACTTGCTTTATGGAAATGATTTCCTTTTCCAGCAGGACTTGGCACCTGCCAAATCAACTGATAACTGGTTTGCTGCCCATGATATTACTGTGCTTGATTAGCCAGCAAACACACCTGACCGGAACCCCATAAAGAATCTATTGGGTATTGTCAAGAGGAAAAGGAGGCCAGAAACAACCCCACAGACAAGCATTGAGCTGCTATCAAAGCAACACCTGCATAACCCCTCAGCAGTGTCAAAGGCTGATTGCCTCCATGCCACCCTGTACTTAGTGCAAAAAGAGCCCCAACCAAGTATTGAGTGTATAAATGAACATACTTAGGAAACATTTGCAGGTGTATTGAGTGGAAAGGAGCTCAATTTTGAAAGGTCAGTAAGAAGGATTAGGATCAGAAAGGACCTGGACACACATGCTCATCTGACCAATCACATCTGACTAATCACATGCTCATCTGACCAATGCATGTGAACATACACACAAATAACACACATACACACACACTAATTATACACACAAACACATCACACACACACATTACACACACAAATACATCAAACACACACACACAAACACATCACACACACACATTACACACACAAACACATTAAACAAACAAACACATCACTCACACACATTACACACATGACATACATTACACTGCACACTTCTCCACAATCTGCTATTGGCTGTAAATCAAAGAAGTGCTGGTTTCTGCTGGCGGCACAAAAGGCTTGGTCTTGTTTTTCCTGATGACATCACTCTGAGGCAGCATTTATAGTGGAAAGAATAATGGTCCCAAAACCGAGCCTGGAGGAACACCAAAACATACAGCAATACAGGATCCAAGAAATCAATTGTCCCTATTTATACCAGGTCAGGGAAGTTCTGTGCATTCTCAGGACTCTACCTATTTGAGGAGTCAGTTATTATTTTTTGTTGATGATCTTTTCATCAAAGAAGTTCGTATTCATTACTGCTGAAGTGAATACCCGCTGCTGTATCAACTGTATCAAAGTGACGGATGGATTGTTTTTGAAAAATACAGTCTTCCCAGAATTGTTCTCCAGCCCTGACTACCACGCCAAAACGGCCCCTTTAAGACAGTACACTCTCCGGTCCTACCCCTGACGTCACGCGGGAGCTGGTGACCGGCTGGCTTGGCTGAGCTGCGAGAGGAGAGGAGGGGGGGTCGAGGCGAGGGTGATAGATACACGGCGCGGCCCGAGGTCAACAACATTTCTCTTTTTATTTTATTTTAATATTTCCTTTCCAACCGGTCTGTTAATTAACGGAGAGCGGAATTCCCCTGCACAACTGTCACATCGGAACCAGAGGTCAAACTAACTCCGGTCCGGAGAGCAGACAAGACGGGACCAGAATTCACTCCGCCTGCCTTTTCGTTCGCTGTGATTCGCCACCCCTCCACGAGATCAGACCACACAGACGGACAGTAAAGTTTCCGTTTCCCTGGTTTTACCCCCCCCACCCCCCGGGAATAACCTAATCGACCGTTAACCTGTTGGCTTTAACACCACTTTTAATCAGGTTGGAACTTTTACCGTCTGCCCGATAGGAATTTTTGTTCGCCTAAAGAACACAGCGCCCCCACCCAACTTTTTCCTCTTCCCCCACCATGTGTGACTAGTGGTCCCGGCCTGCAACAGAAAGAAGAGACGGTTCCAGCCCCTCCTGGGTAGAAAGAGACGTCCCCCGTCCCCCCAGAAGTTTTGGTTGTGGTCCTTTTTTTCTACATGGTGCGGTGAACTGGGGGTTATGAGGATTTTCTAACCGGACGTCGGTGAGCCACAAGACACACCGTTCTTCGGTGAGTCATAACTTGGCAACGGGACGGGCGCAGGTCAGTTCAGTGTGTGTGTAAATGTGTATGTGTAAATTAGCTTGTAGTTTTTGGTTAGATCAAAAACATTCCTGTCATTCTACTTCGGGCTCGTGTTTATTTATAGCTGGTTGTCGATTTGTTTTCGAGGTTTTAGAACAACAAATTAGATTTGGAGTTTACAGACAGACAGTCATTTTTCGGACATACTTTTTGCCGGATGTCTCACGATCCCGGTGGCACTGAGCGGTCTGCACTGACGTTCAAATTGTGTCGCCACCGGTAGCCTACCATAGAAGCTCATAGCTCATCGTTTTCCCAAGACGTAGAGGGAAAGTAGCTCAGTTCATGGGTAGTGAATACGCTGAGTACGTTTTTTATTGTGTCTAACCATTCACCTGTCCAACCGGTTGTCAGATGACAGAACCCATTTTGAACTTCCAACGACGTCACCCATGAATGGACTGTACACAATACACATGAAATGCAAATGCTAACGTATAAGTACAGACAATCAGAGATATATTATGATGCTCTGCTGTGACTGTTTTCCAGGGTCTGTCTATGTAGGGTCGGAGGTGGTTTCAGAGTCAACTAGGTGCCTTGGATTTTAACTCGTTGTCGTTGTGCCATACTTGATCCACTTTAGTAAGGTCACAGATGATTAGTTATTTGACACAGTATAGTGTTGATTGTTACCGGACAACTGTAAGTCTATCAAGTTGTTAGAAGTCAGGGTTTGTTGTTCCTGTACTGAAACTAGGGACTCTTTACAAACTGGGTGGAGGGACACCCATGCTATCTTTAGCTCAGTGTTAGAATGAGTGTGTGTGAAATGGCCAGTGTGTGTACTCTAGGTGGAGGCTGACAGCTGGACGGACGGACGGACAGACAGACAGGAAAAGCAGCTAACCCCAGCTAGCCTGCTACCCCATCATTACATTCCATCAACTGTCTGTCTGACTTTGCTTCTCTCTGTCAGTGAAACCCTCTGCCATGAATAACTGCAGTGATCTGATGTGTGGTGTTTTTGTAGTTATAACTCTGCTCATTCACAAAACCGATCAGGACTAAATTACCATTGACATTAAATGTAGTCTATATTTCTAAATCCCTTTGGATGTGCTGGGCCAACATAAGATACATGTTGGTACCTTGTCAAGTACCTTAAATGTCCCAGTAAGCAGGAGAACATGACTGAATAACAGAACCAAACCACATTTCACTCAAAATCCAGCAATATTTTCCATCTTTAAAAAGAAAAGGGGATCTCGGGGATCTATTTTCTGTGAAACTGCATGAACCCCTTACATTTTCTCAAAGAAAAATATCAAAGGGTATTGCAAGTAACTATTACTCAGGAACAAATAACTATTACTCAGGAACAAATAACTATTACTCAGGAACAAATAACTATTACTCAGGAACAAATAACTATTACTCTTACTATAAAATTTTCTGCACTGACACCGGAACATACCCCAGCAATCCTCAGTTACTAAGAACAGTGCTCTACAGAGCCATGATCACATGGACCAACCTTCAATCCTCAGTTACTAAGAACAGTGCTCAACAGAGCCATGATCACATGGACCAACCTTCAATCCTCAGTTACTAAGAACAGTGCTCTACAGAGCCATGATCGCATGGACCAACCTTCAATCCTCAGTTACTAAGAACAAACAGCAGAATGACCACACACACAAACAAACAATCTTACAAACACTTTATTATGATTTGCTGAAACACAATGAACATGTAGAATGTGTCAGGAAGGAGGCATAGAGCATCTGAAGGTCTCAGGTTGGAATACAGACATAATAACATGGTCTTCAAAAGTCTTGCTAGAATTAAAGAACCCTAGATGTGATTCACCATCAAATCCTAAAACTGTAAGTAATGTAGAAACATGTTTCTTACTGTCAATAATAAACACAAGCCAGGGTTTTATTCAGCTAGTTGTCTCTCCAAACTGCAGTTGCTGGACCTGGCGTTTGTTTGGACTCAGACCTCACTACTTGGATACCAACATGTCCCAGGCCCGCTGTGGCAGTGATGTAAGACACACTGCCCTACACTCATACGGTATACTGGCCGGCAATGTTTCTATAAGAGGATGATGACATCATCCCTTTTACATCAGTAGCAGTCACAAAGTGCTTTTACAGATACCCACCTGAAACCCAAAAGAGCAAGCAACGTGAGGTAATGCACAGTGGCTGGGAAAAAAACCCTAGCAGGGTCCAATATCTGGAAGAGACCTATAGAGGAACCAGACTCTTAGGGGTGGCCAGTCCTCTTCTGGCTGTGCTGGTTGAAGATTATAAAAACGCATTACCTTTTGGGCCATGTAAATGTTTTTGCATGATCATAGAAAAGTGTTTTAATAAATACATGTTGGCTTTGACCAGAGTCCTTAAACAGAAGAGGGCAGAGTTTTTTTTCTCAATAAATTGGTTCCCTGTTTAGACCTAAAAAACAGGTGAGGGTAGAATCTAACCAGTCACCCATTTAATCAATCAAGCACAAGGTGAGAGCGAATACCTGCAGACGCTAGGCCCTCCGTGGAACCGGGTTGACAGCTCTGTGTAACTAAAGGTTGCTAGATCAAATCCCCCAGTCACCTGGGTGAAATATCTGTCATTCTGTTCCGGAGCAAGGCAGTCATCCTTATTTGAAATAAGTCAATAAACACCACTGTGTCCTAATTCTCTCTCGCACACTCTCTCGTTCACTCTCTCGCACACTCTCTCGCTCACTCTCTTGCTCACTCTCTCGCTGTCTCTGTGAGTTTGGTTAAAATATCTTCCCTTTGATTCCAGGGCTACTCTCTCTGCCTTCTTGAACACATTCCACTCTGCTGTTTTATACATCTTCCCAGACAAACACAAATCATGTGAACTTGATAATCTGCAGACAAACCCGAAAGTCATCCAACTGATGGGACCAGTTTTGAGCAGTGTGTGTGTGTGTGTGTTTACACTGTTAACGTGCTACTAGTAGAGGCAGACTTGAAACTACATGTTAGGCCTTTATGATTCTGCCAGCTGAAGAAACATTGTCTACATGTTATCATGTCATGTTTGATGTGTGTTCCAGTCGAACAAGTCTTTCAGGACTGCTGTTTGTCTGTCTGTCAAGTCTTTCAGGACTGCTGTTTGTCTGTCTGTCAAGTCTTTCAGGACTGCTGTTTGTCTGTCTGTCAAGTCTTTCAGGACTGCTGTTTGTCTGTCTGTCAAGTCTTTCAGGACTGCTGGTTGTCTGTCTGTCAAGTCTTTCAGGACTGCTGTTTGTCTGTCTGTCAAGTCTTTCAGGGCTGCTGTTTGTCAAGTCTTTCAGTCACTGCTGGCTGTTTATTATGTCTGTTAAGTCATTCTTTCTATCAGGTTTGTCAGTCATTGGTATCAGTTTGTATGTTTAAGGTATTTCACAGTTTTTGTGTGTCATGGGGAATGTTGTGTGTGTGTCTTTATTACAGGGTGCTGAGGTGTAAATTGCAGACCAGCTCTCTAGCTCTGTCAAACATCTGTCTTCAGAATTTGTGGATGTGCGTGTCTGGTGTGTGTGTGTGTGCGTGCACGCTTGTGTGTACACGCGTGTGTGTGTGCGTGTCTGGTGTGTGCGTGTGTGTCTGGGTCCCACCAGGGTGTCATAAAAGATACAGGCTCCACCAGGAAGTGTTTGTCCATGGCTGTGCGGGAGCTTGCCCACCTGTGAGGGTTGGGTGGCAGAAAGACGTGAAGTAGCAGATGGGGAGGTGCAGTTCCCTTTGCTGCCCCGTGAACCAGCCCCATCTGAAGAGCATTTCTACCAGAAGGACCTCTGTCTGCGGAGGAAACATGGGTGCTGCCCTGTGAAGCAGCCCCATCTGAAGAGCGTTTCTACCAGAAGGACCTCTGTCTGCGGAGGAAACATGGGTGCTGCCCTGTGAACCAGCCCCATCTGAAGAGCGTTTCTACCAGAAGGACCTCTGTCTGCGGAGGAAACATGGGTGCTGCCCTGTGAACCAGCCCCATCTGAAGAGCGTTTCTACCAGAAGGACCTCTGTCTGCGGAGGAAACATGGGTGCTGCCCTGTGAACCAGCCCCATCTGAAGAGCGTTTCTACCAGAAGCCAATGGGGCTTGCGGAGGAAACATGGGTGCCGCGTGGATGGATTTGGGACAGTGGAACACAAGATGGGCTGCAGCATTCTGAATTGACGATTTTGTTGCTCAAAAGATGGGAAATAAAGTTTTCATTGTTAACACAAACACAACGGGAACTGGCAAGGGATAATCACACCCACATTTATTATATACCAGCCTTGGGCAGGTTAACTCAAGCCTAACTCCACTTGTTACTCAAGCCTAACTCCACTTGTTACTCAAGCCTAACTCCACTTGTTACTCAAGCCTAACTCCACTTCTTACTCAAGCCTAACTCCACTTGTTACTCAAGCCTAACTCCACTTGTTACTCAAGCCTAACTCCACTTGTTACTCAAGCCTAACTCCACTTGTTACTCAAGCCTAACTATACTTGTTACTCAAGCCTAACCCTACTTGTTACTCAAGCCTAACCCTACTTGTTACTCAAGCCTAACTCCACGTGTTACTCAAGCCTAACTCCACGTGTTACTCAAGCCTAACTCCACGGATTATTCAACCTAACGGCACTTATTTTACTCACGGTTAACTTCACTCATTATACCAACTTATACCTAGCCAGTGAGACCTGTATCTTATACTACCCATGTGGGACCTGTATTTTATACCATCCTGGTGAGACCTGTATCTTATACTACACTGTGGGACCTGTATCTTATCCCACCCTGTGGGACCTGTATCTTATAGCACTCTGGTGGGAGCTGTATCTTATACCATCCTGGTGGGACCAGTATCTTATACTACACTGTGGGAACTGTATCTTATACCACCCTGGTGGGACCTGTATCTTATACCACCCTGGTGGGACCTGTATCTTATACCACCCTGGTGGGACCTGTATCTTATACCACCGTGGTGGGACCTGTATCTTATACCACCCTGGTGGGACCTGTATCTTATACCACACTGGTGGTAAAAATGCTTTTTCGTCTTATTGTGGGACAGTAATTTAAACCTTTCGAACCCTGAGGTGATCTAGAACTATTGGTAGGTTTGGAACCCTCCATAGACCAAGCTTGTTTTTTCGGATGCCTATCTAGTCAAGATAATTGGCAAACATTACATGCTGCCATTCTGGAATGGAAAGAATGTCCCAGAGAGAAGGGGGAGAGGCTGAGAGGGGGGTGGAGATGAAATAGGTGGGGTGATGGTCAGACAAGCATAAGTACATGTGTGTTCTCCTGTCACACCTATCCACACTGTATATTGCTGTCAGAAAGAAGCATGGTATTGCAGACTCTATGTGGTAGAGAGTAGAGGTAAAATGATTAGAGACTGTGTGTGGTAGAGGTTAGATAGATCAGAGTTAAGGGGATTACAGACTGTGAGTGCTAGAGGTTAGATAGAGTAGAGGTAAGGGGATTACAGACTGTGAGTGCTAGAGGTTAGATAGAGTAGAGGTAAGGGGATTACAGACTGTGTGTGCTAGAGGTTAGATAGAGTAGAGGTAAGGGGATTACAGACTGTGTGCTAGTTTACGGTGACGATTGGGTACAACACACATTTTGATTACTGGTTATGAAGATTGATAATGATGACTTATGTATGGGAGTTGGATGGAACAGTTCACCCAGTCAGGCCGCTGGAATGTGCTTGAGTGCTCAGACATAAGAAACATATCGGCTGTTAGTCACCTGCCTACCTAAGAGACACACACACATCATCACACAACAGCAGGTCCTGTGCGCTGCTGTGTGTGGTGTTTTAAGGAAGAGCCTCCCCAGTGTTCTATAGAGGAACTAGATTTAGTTTTATTCTGCTAAACTTTAAAAAGTGTTGTAATGATTTGTTCTGTGTTTAGGGGTCAGAGGTCATCATGGCAGGAGCCTCTGTGAAGGTGGCGGTTCGTGTGCGACCTTTCAACACCCGGGAGACCAGCCGAGACGCCAAGTGTGTTATCCAGATGCAGGGCAGCTCCACCTGTACGTTTTACACACACATACACACACACACACACACACAGCACTTTTGCATAGATCTCACAGATGCAAACTGTGAGAGTGATTTGCTAAATGCTCCTTTTTGGATGAATGGTCTAGTCTAGGTTACCCCTCTTAACAAAGACATGGTCTAGTCCTGGTTAACCCTCTTCATAAAGAGATGGTCTAGTCCAGTTGACCCCTCTTTATGAAGAGAAGGTGCAGTCCAGGTTACTCCTTTAGATAAATAGATGGTCTAGTGCAAGTTACACCTTTTGATAGGGATTGTCTGCTCCAGGTTACCCAACTAGATAAATAGATGGTCTAGTCCATGTTACCCCACAAGATAAATAGATGGTCTTGTCCATGTTACCCCACTAGATAAATAGATGGTCTAGTCCAGGTTACGCTACTAGATAAATAGATGGTCTAGACCAGGTTACGCTCCTAGATAAATAGAAGGTCTAGTCCAAGTTACCCCTCTAGATAAATAGAAGGTCTAGTCCAGGTTACCCCTCTAGGTAAATAGATGGTCTAGTCCAGGTTACCCCTCTTGATAAATATATGGTCTAATCCAGGTTACACTACTAGACATGGTATTTAATGTCGTCATTTCGTCTTTCAGTTCGTCTTTGTCTTTGTTGCGTGTCTCTTGATACCTTATTTCAACCCTTCTCTCCCTTTGTCCTCCCAATCACCTGATCTATCTAGTCTAATGAGATTCGGATCTCTTTCACATCTGCCCTCTAAAACTGATCACACACCCCTAAACACACACCAACACACACATACAGTCATGTGAAAAAATTAAGACATCCCATGAAGTATTTAGTTCATGAAATATGAACATATTAATGTTTGACTTTCTTTCAAACAATATCTATAGATGAAGGTAATGTAATTGAACCAAAAACAATAATTATTTATTTAACAATGATTTACCAAGATGCCATTTTCTACTGAGGAATAAATTAGGACACCCTATGCCCTAGTAGTTGGTATTTCCCCCTTCGGCAGAAATAACCTCAATAAGACATTTTCTATAACTGTCTTTCAGTCTCTGACATAGACTGAGAGAACTTTTTTCTCCATGCAGAATTTGTTCAGCTGTGTGATGGTGGAGGGGTTTCTTGCATCCACAGCCCGTTTTTAATCACCCAACAGCATTTCAATAGATCTGGGCTTTGACTTGACCATTCCAGAACTCCATTTTTTTTTCTTTTACTGGAATGTTTTGGGTCATTGTCATGGTGCATAGTCCACATCCGCTTCAGCTTAAATTTTCGGACAGATGGTCTTACATTTTCCTCAAGCCACCTCTGATACAACGAGGAACTCATAGTGGATTCCATGATAGTGAGCTGGCTAGGCCCTGCTGCAGCAAAGCAGCCCCAAACCATGACATTTCCGCCCCCATGCTTCACAGTTGGTATGATGTTCTTGTGCTCAAATGTTATCTTTTGTTTGCGCCACTCAGGTCTTCTGTTACTGTGCCCCAAGAAATATACTTTGGATTCATCTGTCAAAAGCACATTGTTCCAGAAGTCCAGGTCTTTGTCTAGGTGTTCTCTGGCAAACTTTAGTCTTGCCCTGATGTTTTTGTTTTAAATATGTTTTGGGAAATGTTATTGTTTTTGTAGAAGGAGACAGACAGTGGTGAAGACAGAGGAGAGTGTGCTGAAAGTGCAGTGGGCCGGATTTGAACCCGCAGCAGCGGTATATATGTGTTCCCGAGGCAGCGGCCTAGACCGCTGGACCACCCCAGGACCCTGATTGGGGTTTTGACGGCAAGGGTTTCCTCCTCTCACACTTCCCATGCAAATCAAACTCATTTTTTTGGTAGATGCATGTACTTTGACATCAACTGTGGCAGGAGCTACCTGTAGGTCCTAAGATGACATTTTAGGATTGTTGGAGACTTCTTTAAGCATCTTGCGGTCTGCTCTTGGGCTGAACTTGCTAGAACAACCTGACCTAGGCATGTTGGCAGTGGTTTTAAATGTTCTCCACTTGTAAGTTATTTTCCGGACAGCATGTTTGGCATTCGCCAGTGATCACCAGAATTGGTAGGTCTGCCGTTATGGCCCGTTCCCTTCACAGACTAGTGCAGTTTCACACCGAGCACATATGACAGACGTGAAAAGTGTCTGGAGACACCATGGTGAACATATGCTGCCTGTAACATCATTCAGCATGACCTGTTCCTTGGAGGGTCGTACAGACCAGAAGTTGTATATCGGTGCATCCGATGCCACCAAGTAGCACCACTGACTGTCCAGGAGCTCACTGGTGCCCTGATCCAGGTCTGGGAGGTTCCCCCAGAACACCATCAGTTGTCTCATCAGGAGTTTGCCTAGACGTTGTCTGGAGGGCATTCAGGCACGTGGGGGTCATACACACTACTGAGTCACAGTATGAGTTTATACAGGCACGTGGGGCAATACACACTACTGAGTCACAGTATGAGTTTATACAGGCAAGTGGGGCCATACACACTACTGAGTCACAGTATGAGTTTATACAGGCACATGGGGCAATACACACTACTGAGTCACAGTATGAGTTTATACAGGCACGTGGGGCAATACACACTACTGAGTCACAGTATGAGTTTATACAGGCACGTAGGGCAATACACACTACTGAGTCACAGTATGAGTTTATACAGGCACGTGGGGCCATACAC
>JACXGK010011007.1:0-16776 GCA_016801125.1 Novumbra hubbsi
TTCAAAGGTACAGAGTCACCCCCCCCCCACTTGTTGAGCCGGCCCCGCCCCCCTCTTTAACCGGCCCCGTGACTCTTTCTCTCTCAGGTCTGGAGGACCTCCATCTAGATGAACGCATCATGCAGTTCCTGTCTATAGTCAACACCATGTTCACCAAGGTAAGACTGAGGGGATGTATGGTCCGTGTGGCCCCATTGCGTGTGTTATAATTCATATATAATGGAGCGGTAATCGAACCGTTTCCCTCGCCAGGTCAACCAGCAGGAGTACCCCCACTTCCACGCCCGCCACTACTCCGTGACTCCGCTGGGGACCCGTTCCGGCCTCATCCAATGGGTGGACGGGGCCACGCCCCTGTTCGGCCTCTACAAGCGCTGGCAGCAGAGAGAGGCTGTGCTGCAGGCGCAGAAGGTGTGGGGGGTGTGTGTGGGGGGGTGTGTGTGTGTGTGTAACCTGTTTCATCTTCTAAAAGTAGACTTGCTTCTATTGGCCTTGCAAGCTGCATTTTTTAAGCGTCGCTGTTTATATTAAAGCTTCTTCTCCCTTCCTTCCTTCGTCCTTCTCGCTCCTCCTCCCTTTTCATTCCCAGGCTCAGGATTCGTTCCAGCCTCAGCCCCTCCCTCTGGTGCCACGCCCCAGCGAGCTCTACTACAGCAAGATAGGCCCCGCCCTGAAGGCAGTGGGGCTCAGCCTGGAAGTGTCACGACGCGATTGGCCGCTCAGCGTGATGAGGGATGTGCTTAAGGAGCTGATGGAGGCCACTCCCCCGAATCTTCTCGCTAAAGAGCTGTGGTGTTCCTGTACTACGCCCAGCGAATGGTGGAGGGTCACACAGGTGAGAGGTCGAAGGTCACGGGGGCAGGTTTTATTGGGACCAAACATGCTGGCCAGCCAGGGCAACAGAGGATGAAGCCGTGGGCGAGGACCCACCTCTGAGTTCCGACTGGATTGTGGTGGAGGGAGGAAATGATTTGCTTGGATTGTGTAGATGTCTTAATAAACATTGGTGGAACCTTGTTATGGAGAAATGTTGCCAGACACCCGTGGTTGCCAGGTAACAGTAATCGAGCGATCTGCCTTATCAGTCCTACGCCAGGTCCACTGCCGTGATGTCAATGGTGGGCTACATCATCGGCCTCGGCGACCGTCACCTTGACAACGTGCTGATTGACATGACTACAGGAGAGGTGGTGCACATTGACTACAACGTGTGCTTTGAGAAAGGTAGAAAAAATAAAAATAAAAAAAGATTTATAGTTGGTTATATTTCTAATTCATTTTGAATTTGGGGGATTGGATCAAGCAACCTCCCGGTTTAGATCAGTAGATCAATGGATGTGCCGGTTCTGTCTGTCCAGGGAAAAGCCTGCGAGTGCCAGAGCAGGTTCCCTTCCGTATGACCCACAACATCGAGGCGGCCCTTGGAGTGACCGGGGTGGAGGGTATCTTCAGACTCTCCTGTGAACAGGTACCCCCAAGATTTAAACCGCTAACGTTGCGTATGTCAGGTGAAAGAGAGAGTTTGAGATATGAATTGGTGGTCAAGCACTTGGATGATCTTCGGTGTCAGAAAATGTATTAAATCTCTGCTAGCTCCTGGTGAAACGCCCTAAAGTAGTAATCTATAATCAGTGCCGCAGAATCCTAGAATAGCCCTGTAATTCATAATCCATTCCCCAAAATCATAGAATAATCCCGTCTTTGTCACTACACAATCAATGACTGTATTTCCCCCACATCTACCTGCACATCCAATGGCCGATGACAGTAAAATGTGTTTGAGGTGGATTACCGGTTTAATTACATGCCTTTCCATTTAAACCTTTGAGCAACCCTCTTGTCTAACTGACAATATTACAAAGTTAAGATGTTTTTTAAATAGTTCGAATGTTTTGAAGGGTTTGTGAGAATTTGCATCTGATGATCGGTGAAATGTCCAGGAGACGCTAACTGGTTTCTGATTGGCCAGGTGATTCAGATGATGCGTCGTGGGCGGGAGACCTTGCTGACGCTCCTGGAGGCGTTTGTGTACGACCCGCTGGTGGACTGGACGGCCGGGGGGGAGGTGGGGTTCGCCGGGGCCGTGTACGGAGGGGGAGGTCAGCAGGCGGAGAACAAACAGAGCAAGAGGGAGATGGAGAGAGACATCACGCGCTCCCTGTTCTCCTCCCGCGTTGCTGAGATCAAGGTGAGTGGGGAGGCACACACACACACACTGAAATGGCCACTCCGTTTCCTAAAGAGGTCTTCACAGGTCTCCTTCGGTCTCAGAGCCCAATGCTCCTAATAATTAGTGGTAATCTGAAGTAACAATATTCATCTCCTTCCAGGTGAACTGGTTTAAGAACCGTGATGAGATGCTGGCGGTCCTGCCCCTGATGGAGGTGGCGGTGGAGGAGTACCTCAACCTGCAGGAGCTGCTCTGCCAGGGGGAGCAGTTGACCACCAAGCTGCAGGAGGAGAAGAGCTTCCTGGAGGGGGCGGAGAGCCGCTCGGACCACCTCATACTCACCCTGGAGCAAAGGTAGTTGACCTCTGACCCCACCTTTCACCTCATACTCACCCTGGAGCAAAGGTAGCTGTCCTCTGAACCCACATTACCTCTGACCCCCCCAGGTACTCTGAACATACCCAGCTGGCATCCCGGCAGCGGACCGTCCAGGAGTTGATCCAGGGGAAGCAGGCTGACTTGGACCAGTGGATGTCCCAGTACCGGGCTGCCTTCTCCAGCCTGGAGGCCACCCAGCTGGCCAGCCTGCTGCAGGACATCAGCAGTCCCATCGACCTGGGTCAGTGTGTGTGTGTGTGTGTGTGTGTGTGTGTGTGTGTGTCTGCTTGGATGGGACCACCTCCCAGGGAGGACAAATGGCCACTCCTCACTTTAACCAGATGCTGGATCTGATTTGTGTTTAGGTTTTGGATTGGGATTAAGGTTCATTAATGGTTAGGTTAATGTTAGGCGTGATGGCTAAGTGGTTGTGGTTTGGTGAAATTATTTGAATGGTACTCATTTGCTGGTCCCCACTTGGACTTTACAATTAGCGTGTTTAAGCGAGACCTGTTAAAGGAGTATAAAACTGAACCCCACCCAAACCCCACCACCAGGCCCTCCCAGCTACGTGCCGGCCACCGCCTTCCTGCAGAACGCCGGCCAGGCCCACCTGATCAGCCAGTGCGAGGGCCTGGAGGCGGAGGTGAGCTCCCTGCTGCAGCAGCGCCGTGGGGCCCTAAGAAGCTGTCTGGAGCAGCTGCACAGCTACGCCACCGTGGCCCTGCTGTACCCAAGGGCCGTGATGCTGCGCCACAGAGCCCATCTCTGGAAACAGTGGATGGAGGAGCTCCTCTGTGACATGACCCTGGACCGCTGCCAGCTGATCTACCGGCAGTACGTTCTAGAGTGACTTTCCTCTCTCTCTCTGCTCCGTTCTCTCTCTACTCCCCCGTTCTCTCTCTGTCTCTCTACTCCCCCGTTCTGTCCTGTTGTTTGGTTGGTGTCTCATGTGAACACTTTGATCCGTTGTGGTTATTTTGTGACATTTGCGTATTATTTCTTTGCACTCTGACCCCCTGTCTGACCTACCTCTGTTCTGCTCCTCCCTCTGTTCTGCTCCTCTACCTCTCCTTGGTCCCCTTCCTCCTCACCTCCACCCTTATCCCCCAGGTATGAGGTCCAGTTTGCCCCCCAGCCCTCCCCCGGGCTGTGCCAGTTCCTGTCCAGCGTGGATCTGGCCCTGACGCACCGGGCTGCTGACACCAACACGCGTGTGCTGCGGCAGGCGGAGCGGGTCAAGGCGGAGGGGGCCACGGCACACGCGTGTCAGGAGCAGCTGCAGGAGATCGAGCGCTGCATCGCGGTCTACCTCCGTGAGAACCCCGAACAGGGATCCCTCGGCCTGGCTGCCATCATCGCCTCAGCCCTGTGTGCCCTGACCAGGTGTGTGTGTGTGTGTGTGGTCCCTCAGCCCTGTGTGCCCTGACCAGGTGGGTGTGTGTGTGTGTGTGTGGTCCCTCAGCCCTGTGTGCCCTGACCAGGTGTGTGTGTGTGGTCCCTCAGCCCTGTGTGCCCTGACCAGGTGGGTGTGTGTGGTCCCTCAGCCCTGTGTGCCCTGACCAGGTGGGTGTGTGTGTGTGTGTGGTCCCTCAGCCCTGTGTGCCCTGACCAGGTGTGTGTGTGGGGGGTGGGTGTGTGTGGTCCCTCCTCCCTGTAGGGTTATGTATGTCAGTCTCTCTGGCCCCTCCCTATTAGGGTTATGTATTTCAGTCTCTCTGGCCCCTCCCCCTGTAGGCGTAACCTGGTGATGGAGGGGGCGGCAGCGGCGGCAGGGGAACAGCTGGTGGAGTTGACGTCTCGGGACGGGGCCTGGTTCCTGGAGGAGCTGTGCTCCATGAGCGGGAACGTCACCTCATTGGTCCAGCTGCTGGGCCGCTGTCAGCTCCTCCCACACGACCTCGACCTGCCGTCGCCCCAGGAGACCGCCCAGGCCGTCTACCTGGCCAACGCCGTCTACACCTGTCTGCAGGTGGGTGTCGGGGGCAGTGGTCTGGGGTTAGGGTGGAGAAATGCTTCCTGTTCATGGTTTCCTGACATGGTTTGAGTCGAACCCTCCTTCCCACCTCCCTCCCTCCAGGAGCTGAACACCAACTTCCGTCAGATCATCTTCCCAGAGGCCCTGCGCTGCATGCTGAAGGGGGAGGCCACCCTGGAGGCCATGCTGACGGAGCTGGACCTGCTGGTGGAGCAGTGCGCGGACGGGGTCTCCCTGCAGGGGCTGGCCGAGGCCCTTCACGCCCACCTGGGCAGCGCCGCCATGGGCCTAGACCAGGAGGCGGACACTCACTGCCTCCACGTCACCAGGTCAGGGGGCGGGGCGGGGACCTCCGAGGAAAATACCTCACTGATTTCGTGTCAGAACGGTCCATGTGTGATTGGGTCCGTAGCCCGTAGATGTCATGTCTGTCGTCTGGTGTAAACGTTTAGGGCGGTGTGCCTTGCTCAAGGGCACAGTGACAGATTTGTTTACGTAATGACAGACTGCATGGGCATGGCGGTCTATATTACAGTACCCGTTGTGCGTTGTGACGGCAGGATGTTGCGGGCCCAGTACTCGGAGCTGATCCAGCCTCGGGGCGGTATGGACAGTACCGGACAGGACACCCCGAAGATGTCCGCCGGTCAGATGCTGCTGGTGGCTTTCGACGGCATGTTCGCCCAGCTGGAGACGGCCTTCGGACAGCTCACGGAGAAGGTACAGCGGGCTTAGATGATGTGCAGCTCTCCTGCTGAAGAACCATTACTTTTGCTTGTGGATCTGTAGGCTCCAATAGGACCTCGTTTTGAAAAACCATGGGCCGACTTTCAACAGTCTTTGTATTCTGTTGTGACAACCCCCGTTGTTCTGCCGCCAGCTGTTCGTCCGACATGCAACCATGTCGGTTCAATCGACTGACATCTTGGTGCTCTGTATGTCCCAGGACTGACATCTAGGCCTTTTAATCTGAAATCCCCATCATCCACTAACTGGCTTGTCATTTCAGCGGGTCAGACGTGTTTCCTGGTGGTTGGTTTGTGTCACGTATGTTTCCTGGAAGGTTTCCATGTCGAGGCTCTAACCAATCCTCACCCTGGTCTGCAGTTGAGCTCCATGGAGGTTCCTTCCGCCTGGCGCACGGTGGACATGATGCGTGAGGCCCGGGCTGCACAGGCACATTTCTTCGACAGCGGTCCTCACCGGCACCTCCTGGAGGAGATCTTCTTCCTCGACCGGCTTCACACCATCCGGGAGTTTTTCAGGCTCTGCGCTTCCTTTGCCCAAACGCTCTCCGGTGAGACCCAAGACCAATGTTTTCTCTTTCCCCCAACATAGACATGCGATGCGTAGACATGCGATGCGTAGACATGCGATGCGTAGACATGCGATGCGTAGACATGCGATGCGTAGACATGCAAAGCGTGTAGAAAAGGGGCTCTTCAACTGCCCCCTGACTGTAATAATAGTAAATGCCCTCACCAGGAACGTGCCCCCCGGCTGGAGAAGACCAGCCCCCCTCCAACGGCCCCGTGGCATTGGGCGGTCCGGCGGGGAAGCCCCTGTTCCGGGTTGCGGCGGGCGCGGCGCCCAGCGTGGTGGTGAGCGAGGAGCAGATGACGCGGCCCATCAAGGCGTTCACGGCGGAGTTTGTGCGCCAGATGCTGATGGGTTTGCCCACACAGGCGCTGGGCCTGGCGCTGTGCAGCACCCTGTCCGCCCTCGGGCTGGACCTCATAGCGCAGGTGGAGGCCAAGGACTTCGGCGCGGATGGCAAGGTGAGATGTGGCCACTGTTTGTGTTGATTCCCAGACTAGTTAATTACACTGTGTTTTGGTGTTAGGGGGGTGGGGTTAGGCTGTTGGCATCGGTGTGGTGTGGGTTGGAAAGTGTTCCGCTACGCTTGCGGCAGAAACCTTTTGACTACTTTTATAGTTTAGTAAACAGCTTGAATGTTATACTGTTAGCTTTATATGCGTGCCAAGCTAGCTAGGCGTTATCTGGTTTGTTGCTAGGCCCGTTTTCAAAAGACCTTGTTCCCGCTGTTCCCATTGTAGAACCTCATGAATGTCTCCAATATACATCGTCATTATCATCACCGCTTATCTATAGATGAGTTGTTAAGAGGACTATTATGAATGTGCGTTATTATGTAAAATACTAATGTGTTCTACGTGATTTGGGGTGTTATTAAATTCTTCCAGGTGTCGTTAGACGAGCTGTGTAAGAAGACCTTGGAACAGGGTCTGTCTGCCGGCCGGCTGTCCCAGCTGCTGCTGAACAGGGCCACGGTGCTGGCCTCCTCCTACGATGCCGCCTGGAAGAAACTGGACATGCTGCAGCGCCTGGAGGCCAGCCTGGACGCATGCAAGGTGTCCCTGCAACGCACCCAGCTACACGTCGCCATGTTCCAGGTGAGGCAGGGGCTGAACCGGCCTGGATCAATAGGATGTGTGGACCCTCTGTCCCGCTCTGTAGTTCTGGGTTAACCCTGTGTGTGTGTGTGTTAACCCTGTTTCAGTGGCAGCATGAGGATGTCCTAGGAACCAGAACCCAGCCCATGAGTGTGAGCCCTCCTCCTCGATCCATCATCCTCAGCAGCATGAAGAAGAAGCTTTACAAGCTCAGCCAGGAGGAGGCGGCCATTGCTGCTGTGCAGGTTGGCACATTTCATTACTGGTGATTTAAACTTGGCGTTTGGAAGTTACTGTGCCACTCGATGTTGTTGATGCCCTCCTCACCCTGCAGGAGAAGCTGGCCGGTCTAGAGGGCAGCATCGAGCAGCGCCTGAAGTGGGCCGGAGGCGCCAACCCCGCCCTGGCCCCCGTGCTCCAGGACTTTGAGCTGACCATCGCAGAGCGCCGCGCCCTCGTTGCCCGGGAGAACCAGCGCACCAGCCAGGTATTTCCGAGCCCCAACCGCCCTCCTCGACGACGCTCTCTGTTGCCAACCTGTTACCTAAAGCCGTGGCGCCTGTTTCCCAGGTGACCTTCCTGTGCAGCACCATTCTGAACTTCGAGGGTCTGAGGACGCGGACGCCTGAGGCCCTGAGCCTGGACGCCACCCTGTTTGATCTTCTGAAGAGGTGCCAGCAGACCTGCTCCTTTGCCGCCCAGTTCAACACCTCCGTCTCCCCCATCGAGTTACAGCTGCTAAACAGGCTGGTGAGTCTCCACTGCGGTCGGAGGTCGTAGCGCCGTTACAGGACCCGGGTCGGAGGTCGTAGCGCCGTTACAGGACCCCGGTCGGAGGTCGTAGCGCCGTTACAGGACCACGGCCGGAGGTCGTAGCGCCGTTACAGGACCCGGGTCGGAGGTCGTAGCGCGTTACAGGACCCCGGTCGGAGGTCGTAGCGCTGTTACAGGACCCCGGTCGGAGGTCGTAGCGCCGTTACAGGACCCCGGTCGGAGGTCGTAGCGCTGTTACAGGACCCCGGTCGGAGGTCGTAGCGCCGTTACAGGACCCCGGTCGGAGGTCGTAACACCCTGCATCTGTCCTTCAGAGCCCGGCGTTGGAGCTTCCCATCGGCAGCCCTGATTGGTTGGCCTGCGCCCAGAAGCTGCTGGAGCAGGAGCTGTCCGCCCAGGGGGGCGTGCAGGAGGAGCGCGAGCAGCTGTTGGACGCGGCCACTGAGGCGCTGCAGCAGTTGGTGGACTCCGTCAAGGGGATCCTGTCCGGTCACAACCGCCTGCTGGCCGACGTCAAACACCTGCTCCGGGCCATGGCCAAGGTCAGCCAACGCCACCGCGCCTGGTTCCTCTTTTCTTCATGAATCAACCAGGTTCCTTGTAGTCACAAATAACCCCGCTCCTTTGTGGTTTAGGACGAAGAGAACTCATTGGCCGAGGGGGAGGAAGTGACCTATGAGGGCAGCGTGCGCCAGTTCCTGTCCGAGTACAAGGCTTGGCAGGACAACGTGCAGATTGTGCTGTTCACCGTTGTCCAGGCGACCGGCCAGCTCCGGGGGGGAGGGGCCAGTCAGGAGGGGGTGGAGCTGCTGCAGGAAATACCTGGCACCCTTAAGGAGCTACACACGCAGAGCCAGAGGTGTGTGAATACAAACTGCACAAGCGCGCACACACACACACACGCTTGCACTCACAGACCGTTCTCACCCTCCTGTTCTGTCTCTGCAGTGTGTATAACGGTCTGGTGAGCTTTGCGTCTCCGTTGGTGACGGAAAGGGCCGGAGACTGTTCTAGTCCTACCTCTGGTCAGACGACCTTCGCTGCAGGTAAACAGCCCGATCCTCATTATTTTCTCCCAGGCTTGGGGTCAGACGGCTCCCGACGGCACTGGACAAAACTACTGCATTACACACGGAACGACCATGTTTATGTTCTACTAAGCTAACAATACATAGTTATTTAAAGAACTGCAACAGCTGCATCCAAACATGTTGGATGCGAAGTCTTTCTCTGCCACTCAGTTATTCAGATGTAAATGAAATGTTTTGTTCACTGCCGATGTTCCTTGTGTTCCACAGCAGTAAGATGCAGCGGTGTGAAGACTCAGCCAGACTCCATGTCCCAGAATGCACGCAAGCCCCTCCCCCGTAACGTTGGCACCCCGGCAGACACGCCTCCCAGTGCTCAGATGATAAACAGCAAGGGTCTGAATCCCAGCCCCAAACGTGCTGTGCGCGACCCCAAGACTGGGCGAGGTATGACCCCTAACATTGGACCTCCCTTGAAATGGGTGCAGGTTGACCTCTGCACCAGTGGATGCAAGGACAGAGCTTTTCAATATCAGTCTTCTGTCTCTCTCTCTCGGCACTGCAGCGGTCCAGGAGAGGAACTCGTACGCGGTGAGCGTGTGGAAGAGGGTGAAGGCCAAGTTGGAGGGCAGAGATGTGGACCCCAACAGGAGAATGAGCGTCACTGAGCAGGTGGATACACACACACACACAAACGCGCAGGGCTTTCCATACTTGGCCGACAGCGACCCACTTCTTCCCCCGTCGAACAACCCTCTTGTTCCGCCCCCCCAGGTGGACCACGTGATCAAGGAGGCCACCTGCGTGGACAACCTGTCCCAGCTGTACGAGGGCTGGACGGCCTGGGTGTGAGCGGAGTGGGCCTGCGGTGCACCTCTTGGGTCCCAGGACACAGAGCCTCACCAAGGGAGGGGCTACACATCCGGACCGGACCACCAGACACCCAGATATGATCCGTGACCCGCTGCTCGCCTGCTCCCGCGGGGGCTAGGTGTGTCTGTCTGGGCCCGGCTGGCTGGCGAAGGAAGGACGGCAGCCACGGCAGCACCCAATAGTGTTGCCCGCTGGTGGGGAGGGGGAGAAGGGGAGGGGGGGACCGTCTAGCTACCCCCCTCCCCCCTGCATTACCTCCCAGGGCCCCACCGTGGGACCCCCGCACCCCTGTGATACGGTGGCTTTAGCCCTGTCTGGTCTGTCTCGGCCCCAACCGGCCGATTGGCTGGCGGAAAACCCCAGTCCCACCCAACTGACATCGGCCCCGATTGGCTGGCGGAAACCCCCCAGTCCCACCCAACTGACATCGGCCCCGATTGGCTGGCGGAAACCCCAGTCCCACCCAACATGCCGCCTGGCATTGGACTCGGCTAGCTCAACACAACCCAGCAAAGGGTCATTCTGCGGCCTGGAGAGGGGTGACCTTGCAGCCTTCTGTGGTGGCTCTGCACCCCGACCACACCCTGTCTCTCTGGTGTCAGGGGGTGTGTTTAGGGATGGGGGGGGCGGTGGAATTGGGCCGGCTTGATGAAGTCCTCCATCTCTACTTTGTTTTGAATTCAATGTTTCGCCTGCCCTCCACACCACTGGCCTCTAGAAACCCCGCTGTCGATCTGAGAAGACAACACGAATGTGCTTTGAGCGGTTTGCTCACGGGGGATGGGAGGGGGAGGGGGGGGGGGCGGGGGTGTCCCTGTGTTCACGCGCCCCCCCCGGACTTATTCACTGCCCCAGTCTGGCCCGCTTCACCATCCGAGCGGGCATACCCTCATTCAGAGGTGCGGAGGAATTTGTCAGATTTGTCATGGGTCGTCTGCAGAGCTCATTGGCTGCTCTTGTTTTTGCAGGAATCTCTTCCCGGATGGGGGTTGTTCTGATTGGCCAGCTCTTTGCTGCGTATGTTGTGATTGGGCAGGGGTCACATGGGGAGGGGAGATTCTTTAAGTGTAATTGACTCCGAATCCTGCAAAGGGGAATATTGTTTCTGGATTTAGGACAGTGTGAATCAGACTTTGTCTCGTAATACATGTTTATCACAAAACTTAAGATGAAATTGTATGCTTATTTTACACCTCCATTGGAAAATCGTGCCGCAAGAATCTGTCATTAAAAATAGATTGTCTAATGGAGATGTTTTTTCTTTTCTTAGGATAAGATTCACTGTTATTTTTTTTCCTATTGTGTTTCAGCACTACATAGTGATGTCACACGTTGATCTCATTGGCTGAAGTAATTATTTTTCCTGGGGTGGTTGGGTGGGTTTTATTTCCGTATAGGTTGAAAAGACGACAGTGGGCCAAATTCTAGATAATGATCTGAATAGCAACTCTACCGACTGACTCCGTGTTTCCTATCCAGTACCAGGGCTCTTTCTGGCCTCGTTGGAATGGAGAACCCTAAATGGAGAACCCTAAATGGAGAACCGGGCACAGTTACAAGCTTTGACCTGAGAGGGAAATTATTTAATGTTTATCAAATGTGCTTCTTTATTCTTCTGTTGTATTGTAGGTTTCTCTCCTTACTTCTTGTTTATTAACAGATAAAAAAAAATTGCTGGATTGCTGCCCTTTTTTTGACGTGCTGTTTGATGCTAGCAATTGTTTCTACCTTCCTATACGTGTAGACAACCCCCTATAGCTTGACATTTTAGTGATCTTTACTTACCTTCTAGTTTTACCTTTTTAGTGAGAGAAACGGATACCTAGGTAAACAGAGTAGATGTTTTTTGGTGATGGTAACAAATTGTTCATTCTTAAAATGATTTTATTAGTTTTTGTTTGAAATAAACGTAGATTTAAATAGATCCTGTGTCTCTTGTCTGCCCAATGCATTTTTAGTTGTGATTAACTGTGTGTGTGAAATGTTTGAATTGCATTCTTTGATTGGTGATGTAATGAAACGTTATGCACGCTGTCCATTCTTGAATGTACAGTGGTTCTGTTTAATTCTAGGAGTGACAGTGATACAGGTCCCTGGACATAATGTATGCCTAAAATGGAAGGGCATGGAATATTTCATAGAAAGGGAAGACGTGGCTTTTAGCATACTTGCTGCTCTTCTGAATATCCATAGTTAAAAATTGTTTTGTTTTTTTAAAGATGCTGTATTGCAAAATATAACCTAACTGTCAGAAACGGACTCTGAAGGTGGCATGGCGGCCTGACGTCTTCTAGTTGGACCTGCGCTCACAGCCCCACATCGTGCAGCTCGATTGGCAGATAACACCAGAATTGGCAGGTGTCCGAAGAGGTCCGTTCTCTTCACAGACGAGAACAGGTTCCCACTGAGCACATGTGACAGACGTGAAGAGTCCGGAGACATCGTGGTGAATGTTATCCAGCTTGCAACATCATCCAGCATGACCGATTGTGACCCAGTGGGTCAGAGATAGTCTGGGGAGGCATATATACTTGGAGGGTCGCAAAGACAATATCTTCCTTTTTTATTGATAGTTTTTTTTCATTTCATGGTAATGAAGTACCTAAAATAATTCCTCACAACTGTTGGTCAGTTATCATTAGTGGATGTAAACATCGAAACGAAGTATAAGCCAGCAAACACGATCTTTGTGTCCGTTGGTTAATTCCATTAACAGAAACCGTATGAAAGTGTGTAGGGAAATAATTAGGAAAGATTTCTTGCGAAACGAAGTGCAATGATGATTAGTAGTCCAATGACCTGTTATTTGTTCATGTCAACGGATTGGTTTTACGGGGGAGGGGGGACTCCATTTCCCATAAATCATTGAGTCATGGCGCGTGTATTTCAGATAAAAACATCCTGCCAGTCAGTGGTTGGTTTTGTGATCTGGGAAGCCGAGAGGGAGGCGCGTGCTGCGTATCTGGGCCGTTTCAGTTTTGCTTCTAAAGCCACTGAGATAAAACCATAATTTGAACAAAATAAAAACGTTAGCTATAACCATCTCTAGCTATGGCAGACGGAGACAACAAAAGTGCGAATATACTCGTAAGTAATAACGCATCTTCTAACCTTTCTCGGAGCCTTTGTTCGCTAGTTTGCTAGCCTGCGATGTGTTAGGGTTGTCTACGTTATGAACGGCCTGCTTAAAGGCCACCTGATGTTGCTGTAGTTAGCTAGGTGAATGACAATAAGGATTAATATTTAAAAAAGGAACCAACATATTACATTTTAAATTAGGAAGTGTAAGTGCACACCGGATAGTTTGCCTGTTCTTTCCCTTAAGCGACACTGTAGCTAACTAACTAGCTAACGATATTAGGAATGCACACACTTCACATATGGTTGGTCAACCGCTTGCTAGTTAATTGGTTTTGACTAGAGTTGGCTAATCTGGTGGTAATTTAACTTGCTATATACCTTTATTTAACTAGTTACAGTACCTGTTTACGCGTGATATTGTAGCTACCACTCACTGTGACAGGTGCATTGGTTAGTAGCCAGTGCGTTTTTACCAACACTACGGTTTATGAAGTTAAGATTACAGTTGATTACGTCTTCGCTAGACCGCTAACTAGCCAGATGGCTAATTTAAGTATTTTGAAAATTAAGCTGGCAACATTCTTGCGTACTATCTTGGGCTACCTAACAGATTTCCCGTCCAGTCATGATGACACGGCAAGTTGTGAAGTGCTCTTAGAATGACAGCGCTGTACGAAGACCGCCTTATGCTAGACTCTAACGCTCCCCGACCGCCCACAAGGACACCGCCGTCGTCCTTACCGTTAGGCGTTACAAATCTATCGTTACTGCCAACTGATGGTGCTGCTTTTAAGTTGGCAGCTATAGTCAGTACTGTAGCAGTGCTTAAAGTATTAGCTCATTACCCTTGAGGACCTACACGGTGGCGTTAGCCTATCATGCTGGCTGTGTAGGCCGCTATACTTCGTCTTACGCGTCCATTACGCCACCTTTATTTCTTATGTAATGCAGTCCTCGGGGTCTACGCCCATAGTGGGTTGGGGACTCTGACTCCCTACGCCTCAGCAACGACTGTGCGGATCGCAATTTCGTTGCCTAAAATGCCCTTCCTGTTACTGTTTTTCGACTGTCCCACCCTGCCAGTCTAAGACCCATTGGTTTCCTGTAAATTCACTGTGGATCGATTGCAACTACATGACTAAATTGTCTGACACGGAGATCGACTTCTAGCGGGAGCATAGAGTTGGGAAGTGTTTCCCAATCCTGGTCCTGGGGACCCCAATGGGTGCCTGTTTTTGCACCCCAAGGGGTGGATTGATAAAATACTCCTGCACTATGGTTAGTCAGCAACCATGGAACTGTCATGTCCAGTGGAGAGTCTCCTTCTGCCCTCTCTAATGCTGGGCTAGTCACATGGCAGGCTGCTCTCCCTCCTCATGGGCCTGTAGGTGCCATGAATCACTGTCTCTCTATTGCTTGGTGTAACCAGGGTTTCTTGTTGCATTTGCGTTGTTTGTCTCTGGCTGTACGATGACATGCCATCGCTTGTTCTTCTGAAGTATTCTTTATGATGGAACCCCCCCGCCACGAGGCCTGTAGAGATCTCATCTTTATGATGGAACCCCTCCCATAATGCTTGGAAGCCCATAGCGGACTATATTTAAATGATAATGCTGTTTCACAAATGCATCATTATTTTTAATATATGTAAGTGTTCTGAGACTACATTTAAATGAAAATTCAATAATCCAAATGCATTTTCACATGTCATATGGGCGTTCAATGATAATATTAAAATGGAATAATGGTTTGACCTTTTATTTTCAAAGACGCACCCCTCTTTACAGTGTACTATATTACATTTTTAATGCAAATGTGAAAATTAAAATGCAATTTAAACAATGTAGCTTAATCTTTCATTTGTGCATGTATTATTTAAGTCTTAAATAAAATTAAAATGCACTTTCAAATGATCTGGAAAAGGAAATGAAAACCCCATTGGACATCTCAGTTTCAAAGACTTTAATGTGCTGTGCAGTGGACAATATACAAATGCAATAAGCTGAACTGCCCCCAGTCAATTGCATTTCCATTTTCAAGTCAACACGTTCTTTTAGGTACAAAATGTATTAATATAAATGCAGTCCATCAGACCTCTCAAGGCAGGTCTGGATTATTGCTTTTTCATTTGAATATTGTCTCAGATAACACCTACATATGTTGCAAATGATAATGCATTTGTGTAACTGCATGATCATTTGCATATAGTCCCGCGTAGGCCTCCATTACGACCCATGTAGACATCCATCTTCTGATAGAGCAAGCATGAGTACATTTTATTTATAGACTATTGGTTTTATTGTATAATTAAAACTTTTTGTGCAGAATTTGGTTTGTGAAATTGTGCAAATGGTTATATAAAAAACATAGAATGAATACATAGTATCCTGACAATTGCAATACCTATCATATTGCCATCTAAGTATTGCGTTAATGTCGTATCGGGAGGTGCCTCTTAATTCCCACCCCAACAGACCGGTGTTGGAGTCGTGAATACTGAGAGGCTGGAAACAGACCGGTGTTGGAGTAGTGAATACTGAGAAGCTGGAAACAGACCGGTGTTGGAGTAGTGAATACTGAGAGGCTGGAAACAGACCGGTGTTGGAGTAGTGAATACTGAGAGGCTGGAAACAGACCGGTGTTGGAGTAGTGAATACTGAGAGGCTGGCAACAGACCGGTGTTGGAGTAGTGATTGCGTTGCCGTGTGACTGCTGGGTGGAAGCAAAACGATCTTGTTCGGGCAGATGTTTACTGCTAAACGGTTGGCTGAACGTCGTCGGCCGTAGACACCTTTTCTGTTGACCGACAGCATCCCAAGAGCATGAACATCCAATCAATAAAAAGTAACAGCAGTCAATCCTGACGGAGCGAAGTGCCACTGCAGCCTATATGTTTGGAGATGGAAACCATGACGAAGTGAGGAAAGCCCAGACATTGTGAAGGGAAGTCACAGGAAACCCACGCCCTGTGAAACGGAAACACTGCCCCGCCCACTCAGACACAACAGAACCTGGGTTGAGCGGTCAGAGATATCAACCCATTTGTGTTAGTTCTCCTTCTGTGGAGAATGGGACGCCCATCCTTCTGGGTGAGGACCCAGCTGTGTGTTGGCGTTACACAACATTGCTATTTGACACAGAATGAGGTTCTGGTCTTGCAAAGCAACAACCTTTCCAATGCCGGTATTGGTTTTCCTGTAAAGAGTCCTTATGCTTTGGAATATCAATGTTGTCTCATTATTGGTGGACTAATCATTTATCCAGCCATGGCAGTTGGGTGGTTGTTTTGGTTGTATTATCCCCTTCAACATGCACACATTGGAGAAAATATTGGAGTCAACGTGTGTACGTGTGTTCCAGGCCCAGGAGACGGCCCAGCTGGAGGATCAGCTTCAAGGCTGGGGAGAGGTGATCCTGGCTGGGGACCAGGTGCTGCGCTGGGAGAAGCCCTGGTTCCCTGGAGCTCTGGTGGGAGCCACCACTCTGCTCTTCATGTAAGTAGGCTGCGGTTCAATGTATCTGTGGTCAGAAGGTGACTGTTACATTTATATGACGTTTCTTACTGTCTATAGAGTTGTCAGGATTCGAACCCCGGTCACAGTTAAGTCGCTTCAGGCCTGTATTGCCCTTCTGACCGTCTGTGTTTTTCTGTCTGAGTGCCCTACGTAGCCTCATGTACATGAAGATGCACGTTCTATTTCGCAGAATGCCGTCTTCACGTGGTTGACGTCTGCGGCGGGCTGAAGGGTGAACACATTGACTGCTTCTCTCCCCCTCGGCAGGTTGATCTACTACCTGGACCCGTCGGTGCTGACCGGCCTGTCCTGCTCCGTCATGTTGCTGTGTCTGTCTGACTACCTGGTGCCCACGCTGGCGCCCCGAGTGTTTGGATCCAACAAGTGGTGAGAGCCTGGGGGACAGGGTGGGAGACTAGCGGGGTGGGAGCCTGGGGGACAGGGTGGGAGACTAGCAGGGTGGGAGCCTGGGGGTACAGGGTGGGAGACTAGCAGGGTGAGAGCCTGGGGGACAGGGTGGGAGACTAGAGGGGTGGGAGCCTGGGGGACAGGGTGGGAGACTAGC
>JACXGK010011008.1:0-16814 GCA_016801125.1 Novumbra hubbsi
CCTGTGATATGTCATGATACTCCTATCCCCCGCCCTGTGATATGTCATGATACTCCTATCCCCCGCCCTGTGATATGTCATGATACTCCTATCCCCCGCCCTGTGATATGTCATGATACTCCTATCCCCCGCCCTGTGATATGTCATGATACTCCTATCCCCCGCCCTGTGATATGTCATGATACTCCTATTCCCCACCCTGTGATATGTCATGATACTGCTAATATTTAATGAAACATCACTATACGGCAAGCCCTTTGTCCTGGCAGTCTTGAAAATGTAGTTGATTCCAAGAAAAAACATCAGACTCCTTTGCAGAGTTATTTTTACTAATTAGTGAGTAGGTAGACGGCATGAAGGATCTTTCATCTCAGTATTGTTAGTTTGTTCTGCGTCAATGATGACGTCATTCACAACCTTTTTGTTTAAGGGATGTCTGCGTTTTGGTTTAACTTTGCCCAATAGAAACACATTTTCCAAAATAAAATGATTATGGTTTTATGGTTTCCTTGGCAAAACATTCTGCAACAAAATCCAGCTAATGAATACACTACTGGTCGCCTGCTTGGGTTTTGCTCTTTGATTTAAAATGTTAAATATCTGTACAGTATCACAACAGGGTAGCGCCATCCTGCAGGATAGATATATGGCCTTGCCATCTTCGTGACGCTAATATTTATTATCTAATGGACAAGGAGTAGACAGAAATATGTAGACAGAAATATGAATATTTTACCTTAGGGCTAGACATCTTATGGTTAGGGTCAAGGTTCAAAATGTTATGGTTTGGGTCGAGGTTGGATATCTTATGGTTAAGGTCGAGGTTGGTAATGATTATACTTGATTATTGATGATGTCCTTTCTGTTCTCTAGGAAGTATCTGGGGAAACAGCTTCAGTAGTGATTATTGATGATTTATTATTAACAATGTCCTCTGTGTTCTCTAGGGAGTACCTGGGGAAACAGCTTCAGTCATCTGATCAGCAGCAGCAACAGGCCGTGAATGCAAGGAGCTGAATTGACCCCTGACCTTTGATCCCTGCATGGAACCTGCCGGCAGTTTGGGGTCACACACATACTAGAGTAAACATGGGTTCCAGTCTGTCCTCTGCCGGGACGGGTTTGCTGCTGGCTCGTTGTGTGTGTGTGTGTGTGTGTTCATGTATATTGCTGACCTGGATCAAATGTTCATTTGCTGTCATGAGATGATGTGTAAAAGTCTTTTCCTCGTCTCCTCCGGTGTAGATTTCCTAACCGTGTCGCAGTATATTACGGTTCATTTTGTCAAGTGATGTGTGGTTACAACAAAGCAATGTACGAAGATTAAAAAACTGGATGTTGTGCTAAATGTCAAATGGCTTAAATTATTTATGTGTTGTTGTCTGTAAAACATTGAGTATGCATTCCAATAAAGTCTACTAATCTAGATTGTCTGGTTGACTTTATCCTACAGGGTGTTTATTTACACCCTTACACCCTTTAGTCACCTGGACATGTATCTTATTCACACCCAGTAGTTTTGACTGTCTGTGCCTCTATGTTTCTGTCTGTTGGTCTTCGCCTTTGGCTGTCTGTGCATGTTTTACTATTATCGACTGTAGATATTGACACATCTATTTCATCTTGAATTGTAGTGATAGAAATGGTCAGTTTCCATGGAGACTACCAGGCTTGGTTTGATCTCAAATTCCTTCTAACTCTGGAAAATGTCAGTGACCATAGTAACAACCCAAACCTGGATAATCCCTGTCTATCGTAACAACACCTCTAACCCTGGATGATCCCTGTCTATAGTAACAACCCATCTAACCCTGGATGATCCCTGTCTATAGTAACAACCCAAACCTGGATAATCCCTGTCTATAGTAACAACACCTCTAACCCTGGATGATCCCTGTCTATAGTAACAACCCCTCTAACCCTGGCTAATTTCTGTGACGACAGTAACAACCCGTCTAAACCTGGATAATCCCTGTCTATAGTAACAACCCATCTAAACCTGGATAATCCCTGTCTATAGTAACAACCCCTCTAACCCTGGCTAATTTCTGTGACGACAGTAACAACCCGTCTAAACCTGGATAATCCCTGTCTATAGTAACAACCCCTCTAACCCTGGATAATCCCTGTCTATAGTAACAACCCCTCTAACCCTGGATAATCCTTGACTTCAGGGTAACATTTAACCCGTCTATGAACCTGAGGTTATCGACGTAGTAACGACATATTTTCCAGAATTATTTCTGGAAAGTCCATTTTGACCATGTGCCTATAGTAATGTACTATTAAACAAAATGGCCACCGTAACGTTATAATAATAACACATAGGTCAATGGTAATGTCCTATAAAACCATGTGCCAATACTAATGTCTTCTTAAACATACGTCCACAGTAACCTCTAAAGAGGTTCACATTTAGACTGTGCATTATAACAATGATGTTAAATGTTTAGACAGGCTTATATGAAATTGAACTTTAGTTGTAAAAGTTTAGTGATGGCATTAATATGGCATCTGGATTTGGCAATAATATGTGATATGAGGATCACAGCTGCACCATGTCACATTAGGACTATTGTCATGTTAAAAACTGTAGCGTTATCCATCTTGTCATGTTATATAGTGTAGCGTTATCCATTTTGTCATGTTATGTACTGTAGCGTCACCCTGGTAACGGTTTGGAGAATGAAATACTTTACATATCCAGTACATTTTGATTTACCAAGGACTGTCTCTACCATCTGGCGTGTATTCCATATTCCACTTCCCATGCCGCTGGATGTTATGTTGCCATGGAAACTAAAGAAGCTTTATGCCTTGGTACAACGTTGTGTCGGGTGGGTTAGAACCTCCTGTCTTCGCACTGTTCAAGGACGTTCCAAACCCCACACTTTTCTTTTCCTCAGTGTCTTTCATTTTCTGCCTCCAACCCTCACACATTCTGTCACTCTAACAATCTGATCCTCTCATCTTCTCCGTTCGTTCCATACAACTGTTTCATTATAACTGTATCAGAGATGTGAGACTCAAGTCCATGGTAAATGTGATAGTTTGTCTGTATGTGCTGCAAATTGCATTTAATCTTTCTGCTAGTTGGCTCAAGTCTTTGTTGTCTATTAAGGTAAGGATGTTTCATCAGTAGATACAGTTTGGGAATTGCTGATTATTGGAAAGGGAAGTCTTTGGAATTGTATTAAATTGTGGTATAAATTCACTAACTTCGAGAAAAGTTCTGGGACAATGCAGCCCACATCACATTGTTTTGTGAAAAACAACCAGCGTATGTAGCTGCACTGTAACTAAGCAACATGTAGAGCTGTGTGTCAGTAATCTGAGGAAGAAATATACTTCTTCACCTATTTACTCTTCTACAGTGTCTTCTAGAACAGATATTTGGTTAAGGTATTGATTACTGTCAGTTAGGAAAGAAAAATTATACACATCACATAAAGAAAGGTCTTAGAATAGTTACATCATGTTAAGACCGGTTTTAGAAAAGGTGCAATATGTAAAGAGCATAGTAAAGAAATATACATTAGCTTCTAGAAGTATTAAATTACGTCAAGTTATTCTAGTTCCACATGGTAAAGCTGCAGGATAATTATCATATACTGCCAGATTCTAGAGTAGTTAGTTGCACATTCTATATAATGTAAAGATAGGTTCTACAATAGCTGCATAATGTAACAGCAGGTTCTAGAATTGTTAATGTAAGTACATATGGTAAAGAAACAGAATATATATCATGGTCAAAATGCCTGGTTAACCACAAAATGTTTCTCTGTACACAGTGCTACATACAGAACAACATTTGGCCTAAGAGGTAGTTAACTGCTAGGTTAGGCCTAATTGAAAAGGTAAATAAAAGCTGCACAGTGTTGCTCTAACCCAATAATAAATATATGCCGATGAGTCAACACACAAGCTTAATCTGTTTTCCGGCAACAACATTGGAGCAATTAGAGTTAACAGCAGTTTAGGTATTAAATGTCTTATAAATTATATTTTTATTTTCAATTGGGCCTCCGTTTCTTTATCTGTATACAGTAAATAATGCAACAGCCTTGTCTAGGGACTGAACAATGCCTTTCTTTTACCTTGCCAGCTCAAGGAAAAATATGTGAATTTGATATGTCCTTTTTTGTGCTTTAAAATAAAATAAACACTTTTAATGAGAGCTAATCAAAAATACAACTTCCATCTGCCAAATAAGATAAAAATGACATGTTCAAATACAGAGAAAGATTAATTGTCAGAGTTAAGATGGATTGGGTGAATAGAGGTAACCCAAACACTACACTGTACCAATAATAATTGATTCATGGTTAATTACTGACAAACCAGGATTAGTCATCTCTTGTCTGGCCTTTTGTACCATGTCAGCACAGTGCATGTCCATTCTGGGGCTTTAGTCCCTGATTCCAGTTTATATATATTATATTTTAAAGAGATGCAGAACCCTATTTATGTAAGATAGCTGTCAATCTCCAGATTGCATATCTAGTATAACAAGATGAATTGGGGAAAAACGCAGTCTGTTTTAGACTTTGGAAAACGAGTGCTTCGTTCCACAGGTAGCGGTGTGCCACTGGGTGGGATCGCTTTCTTTCTACTCTGATGTCACTGTGCCAGCAGCCGAGGCTGGGAGCGCGTGCCAACCGGGAAGACTGCGGCGAGTCCAAGCGCGGGAATCTCTGTGGTCTTTGATGACAGATAATCAAAGTTTGGTTTTTGAGGGGAAAAAACATATGCTTACGCGTTTCTGTCCAGTCAACTTTAAAAGCATAGATTTGGTATGATTGATATTTAGGCTAATGCCAGTTGTCCTTGAACGTTTGCCTTTTTTTTTTTTAAATGTAGCCTAAATTCAGTTTCACAAGAAACCATCAAAACGCATAGCATCAACACACAATAGAAAAATAAAACTTTAACCGTCAGTGGTTTCTCTCCACGGGCAGTGTCAGAACCATGGCCAGCTCCGGTTCTCGGGACGTTAATGGCGTGGTTCAGATATTCAAAGAGGACCGGTGTCCATCGGGGCGCCTGGAGGACTGTCTACCGAACTTTACGTGGCAGCTCAGTTTCTCGGAGATGTTCAACTACTCAGCTAACGGGAGTTGGATGGGGGATCCGGAGCCCATGTCTCCCATCGTCCCCATCATCGCTGCGGTCTACTCGTTGGTGTTCGTGGTCGGACTGGTCGGGAACTGTCTCGTTATGTATGTCATCATTAGGTGAGTAGGTACAGTACCTGTGCCCCTTATCTGTCTGCTTCTTAGTCAGTCATTGGTTTTGCAGAATTTGTATGTATACATCTCGGTTAACGCAGTAGTGTTTCGGGGTTATACTTCATTATGAATTATTTGAATAATTATAATCCATTGTCGACTAGGCCACTATACACTGCGTTTTGTCACGGTGTTGTTGTGCGGCGGAACCATATGCAGACATTTTTCAAACAAAAGGTGATTTAATCCCAAAGACAAACAAACTACAAACTACACGAAACGGTACACGTAAAATGAACGGACTAACTAACATAAAAACTATATACAGAAAACATGTAGCGCATTCGCATGAATTGGAAATAAAACAAAGGACAAACCGTGAGCTGTTGAGACAAGCACAAACAATAAACCACCCCGGGTGTGGCTGGAAAATGAACCTAAGTAGGCTCCCCAATCAGAGTCAACTGAATGCAGCTGCTCTGACTGGGGAGCCCACAATGGCATGGAGATGGCTAGAGGCCTCTCCATGTGCCATGCCCTGAATGGGAGCCCCAAAGCATAGAGATGGCTAGGGGCCCGCATCCAGGACATGACACGTTTCATGAGATTTTGGTTTTATTACCAACTAATTTTCCTAGATAAATACAAACCTAATATGTATTTTATTTCAGTAGATGAACAAAATAAATACCTAATAGCGCTTCATCATTCCAGAAAAGAACACGCCTTTGTAGTAAAAGAGGTTTACTCAATTTAAGAAAACGTAAAAAATATTTGGGATTTATACAGAAGAAAACAAATAATAATTCTAGTTTATTTTAGCTAAACCTTCTTTCGTAAACGAGGACATTTCTAAGCATTTGAACTCTAGTGGATGTATCATTTTCACACACAAACACTTACAAACACACCCACAGACACATGCACACACACACACACATGCCACAGGCTCTATATATGTATCGTGTTAACTGTGTAGAGGACTTGAAGGCTAAACCTCTCTAAGAATTACACCAGGTCACTTCAACCAACACTGAAAGTCTCAGGGGATCATGAAATTGATTTGGGTACCTATGTCTCTTGAATTTCCATTGTCTAGCTACAACAAAGACCAGGACATATACAGCAAGCCAACCATCCAAGGGCAGTGTATGAAAGCTGTTTCAATGCTTTTTCAATTCTGTTTCAATGATGTTTAAATGTCATCCTATTCTCATTATTTACTGTCTCCTGTGGTCAGGTACACTAAGATGAAGACGGCCACTAATATCTACATCTTTAATCTGGCTGTAGCCGATGCCTTGGTGACCACCACCATGCCTTTCCAGAGTACCGACTACCTGCTCAACTCCTGGCCGTTCGGGGAGGTAACTCTTACACTAACCTAGAAGTAACCCTGACACTAACCTAGAAGTAACCCTTACACTAACCTAGAAGTAACCCTTAACTAACCTGGAGGTAACCCTTAACTAACCTGGAAGTAACCCTTAACTAACCTGGAAGTAACCCTTAACTAACCTGGAAGTAACTCTTACACTAACCTAGAAGTAACCCTAACACTAACCTAGAAGTAACCCTTACACTAACCTAGAAGTAACCCTTAACTAACCTGGAAGTAACCCTAACACTAACCTAGAAGTAACTCTTACACTAACCTAGAAGTAACCCTTAACTAACCTAGAAGTAACCCTTACACTAACCTAGAAGTAACCCTAACACTAACCTAGAAGTAACCCTAACACTAACCTAGAAGTAACCCTTACACTAACCTAGAAGTAACCCTTACACTAACCTAGAAGTAACCCTTACACTAACCTAGAAGTAACCCTAAAACTAACCTAGAAGTAACCCTAACACTAACCTAGATGTAACCCTTACACTAACCTAGAAGTAACCCTAACACTAACCTAGAAGTAACCCTTACACTAACCTAGAATTAACCCTTACACTAACCTAGAAGTAACCCTTTAACTAACCTAGAAGTAACCCTTACACTAACCTAGAAGTAACCCTTACACTAACCTAGAAGTAACCCTAACACTAACCTAGAAGTAACCCTTACACTAACTTAGAAGTAACCCTTACACTAACCTAGACGTAATAGGTAACCTTAACACCAGACTGATGTTAATTGAGGTAACCTCAACACTGTACGGATGTTAATAGAGGTAACCTTAACACTGGACCTGTGGTAATAGAGGTACCACAAGAGGGGAGAGGTGCTGTGACAGTTTTTCCTCACCCCCCGCTCCTCTTCCGCCCTTCTCCTCCCCTGTCTCCTCCTAACACCCCTTCCTCTCCTCTCCCCCCGCTCCTTCCTATCCTCCTCGTCTATCCCTCCCCCTCTCCTCTCCCCCTCCTCCCGTTCTGTGCAGGTGGTGTGTAAAGTCTTCATCAGTATAGACTACTACAACATGTTCACTAGCATCTTCACCCTGACCATGATGTCAGTGGATCGTTATGTGGCGGTGTGTCACCCAATCAAAGCCCTGGACTTCAGAACGCCTGTCAAGGCCAAGATCATCAACGTTCTGATCTGGGTTCTGTCCTCAGCTGCTGGCATTCCTGCCCTGATGCTGGGGGGTACACAGACCCACAACGGTACACACGCACGCACCGACCCACACAGACACACACACACACACAACAGTACACGCACCTTTCACCGTAAACCTAACCACTACGCCTGAAATGAAAACAAATGTTGTGGGCATATGCAAAATGTTAGATCAACTGTTCTTTGCATTACTTACTTTTCAGGGTTTTTTGCCATCATGAAACTGTCCACACTCATTGATTAGCTTTCAAATCCTCTCTGGGTACATGTTTTGTGGTGTGCCGGTCGATGAGTTGTCTTTATGTGAGCAGGAGAGATGCATTATGGGTAGTTTAGTATTATGGATCGTTCACTGTCTAGGACATTTTAGGCTGCTTAAAATGTAGCCAAGCTGATCCCAAAAAATCAGTTTAGTGTTATTATTTATACATTTTCGGGGCTAGCTGGCTGTAGCTAGGGCTGTTTCCCAACAACAGTCTAATGTTCAGGGAGGATAATGTCTGTGCTAACAGCTGTTCTTACCACTGCTTTAGAACATCTGGCCTTACGTCCACTACATATAGCGCAGTGATAATGTTAGTGTAACTGGTAGGGTTAGTTTAACTTCAGTTTAAGTTATCGTTAAGAACTTTATTGGTGTAGAGTCAGAGTTATTTTACGTTGGCGTTACTGTGGTCCTACAGGTACCACAGAGTGTGCCCTCCAGTTCCCCGATCCCTACAGCTACTGGGACACTCTGATGAAGATCTGCGTTTTCATCTTCGGGTTGGTGGCTCCGCTCCTCATCGTCACCGTGTGTTACACCCTCATGGTGCTTCGTCTGAAGAGTGTCCGGCTGCTGTCCGGCTCCCGCAGGAAGGACCGGAACCTGCGCCGGATCACCCGGCTGGTGCTGGTGGTGGTGGCGGTGTTCGTGGTCTGCTGGACGCCCATCCACATCTTCATTCTGGTGAAGACGCTGGCGCCCCCCGGTGGCGTCCCCGAGACCACACCCATCATGGCGGCCTACTTCTTCTGCGTCGCCCTGGGTTACACCAACAGCAGCCTCAACCCCATTCTCTACGGCTTCCTGGACGAGAACTTCAAGAGGTGTTTCAGGGACTTCTGCTGCCCCGGGGGGAAGGGCGGGGGGGTGGGGAGCCGGACGGGGAGTCGAGTGAGGAGCACCTTGAGGAGTTACACCTGTCCCCCGGGGGCCGGGGGAGAGGGCAGGGGGGAGATGGAGAGGGGCCGGCCCGTATGACTAGCGGTGGAGCTGGACCTCCTCCCCTGTAACTCTCTGGGAGAGGACTCTGACGGGTTAACCCAGATCACATCCTTAGTCTGAGGTAGAGAGAGCCTGGGGATTGTATGCAGCCAATCATTCATGGGTTTAAAAGGACTGATTGATCAATACAGGGCTTCTAGTTGCTGAGGAACTTTGTTGAAGCTACAGTCCCAAAACAATGTCCACTGCTTGTCCACTAGTCAGTCAGACATCAAGCACTAGTCAACTGGTAGTCGGCCGTGTTGATGAACTTCTACTCAAACACCCGTCAACTGCTAGTCTACTGCAAGTCAACCAATTGTCAGCCGCTAGTCTAATGGTAATTAACTACTAGTCAACCGCTAGTCAACTAGTAGTCAGCCATTTTTATGATATCCCAAATATTGAATAATGAAGATATATATTTTTTTATCTGTTTGTTTTATTAAGTTATTGTTTGCATTACTTATTTTGACAGATAAAAGTTTATGTGACGACCCTCCCACTCTGTCTGGTGAACCTTTCCTCTTTTCTCTTGTTTTCTTTAATTGGATGTTGGTGGGCGGAGTTGGGAGGTTTGTCAGGGTAATAGGATGTTGGTGGGCGGATTTGGGAGGGTCGTCAGGGTAATAGGATGTTGGTGGGCGGAGTGGGGAGGGTCGTCATGGTAATAGGATGTTGGTGGGCGGAGTTTGGAGGGTCGTCAGGGTAATAGGATGTTGGTGGGCGGAGTTGGGAGGGTCGTCAGGGTAATAGGATGTTGGTGGGCGGAGTTGGGAGGGTCGTCAGGGTAATAGGATGTTGGTGGGCGGAGTGGGGAGGGTCGTCATGGTAATAGGATGTTGGTGGGCGGAGTTTGGAGGGTTGTCTGGGTAATGGGACACACCTGGGGGGGGTTTGTGGTTAAATACACCCATTCATGGGAGGGGAGGGGTTCGCTCTTCACGCAGACACAGATTTTTGGGTTGTGTTGATTCTTTTCTCCACATTGTCTCCTTGTTTGTTACGCACTTTTGAGCCGGTTCATGAAAGGATGGAAAAGGGGTGTGAATGCAGGACTTTAAAACATTAATTCTGTGGCAGTATGATTTTATATTTTATTCTGATGCAGTCAGATTAGACATTTTAATATGGGTCAGTCAGTGTACATTTTTATTTAAGGCAGTGAAATTCTATAATGTCATCTGGGGCAGTCACTTCATACATTTTTATCTGGGGCAGTCAATTTATACCATTTAATCTGGGGCAGTCATATTATACTTTTTATTCTGGGGCAGTCAGATTATACTTTATAATCTATACTTTATAATATGAAGAATATTTACATATAATATTTCCAACTTCATTTGTTATGAGAATAACCGAAGACAGACAATTGAGTAATTTACTTGTTAAGAAGCTTGGAATCTCTTTGCAGTTCCTGTGTTGCCCAACGGCTCAGTTTGTAGAGGAAATATGCAGGAATGTATTGCTATTGTATACAATGTTTGGAAAAAGTATACTATTACTTTATTGATTTTAAGCAGTTTGTCGCGCCATGGGATGTAAAGGATGGTGACAACGGGGACATCATTGTCAAGAATGTTTTTTTTAAATATCAGACAACCCATATCCACATTTCGATGTTTAAATGAGTGAAGGTTAAAGCAGCATCCTGTACATAGTGTAAGTAGATGGGTAGAGCTTTGGGCTCAACATAACCTCGCCGAAATAGGTGGAATTGGCCTCTGATCCCACACATCACACTGACACCCCAACCAGGGTCAAAGACTCCAGAAGAAGGAAATACCATCATGCTTTATTGAGGCTTCAGTGAGATGAAATTACACTAATATAGGAAAGTATCTAATGAACTAAAGAGAGCTTAACTTAACCACAACTGTGTTTTGTGTTGCACACAAGCTTAGCTGATTAAGTAGTGATGTTCCAGAACATCATGTTTCAATCATTTAGATAAGGTATAGTGAGGTGTTAGTTAAGTTTCCAATTGTTTTGGTGTTTTTAACAAAACACTTTGTTTTAACAGTGATTTTTTTTGTACACATTTAGTGTGTTATTGTAAAGTTATAATATTGTATGTTTAGATGGATCAACTATATGTGTCAACTTCTGTTGAAATGTACCGATATCAAACATTTATTTGAGAGAACAATGATTTATTGTTTGTTTGTTCTCTATATATAAAAGTTTTGCTGGTATTTCTGTTTGACGCATTTCCTGTTAATATGCAGTATGTTTTAATCCTCATGTGTGTCTAATTTATCTTTAAAATGTAACATGACCAACCTCTTAGTAGTTTCTACTGTATGTCTACAGAGAAAACGTCATACAATATGCCTGCACAACATATAGATGTGAAAGAAGCAGATGTATATTTTACGTGGCTTACCCGTCCTGAATAGCTGTACTGCTACCTTTCTTTAACTGTCTGAATAGCTGCACTGCTTCTGACACACCTAAGAATCACCTGATGCAGGTTCTAGGATTCTCTTCCAGCAGATTCTAGGATTAACCTAGGACAGGTTCTAGGATAAATCTACAGAAGGTTCTAGGATTAGTCTAGAGCTGGGTCTAGGATTTACATACAGCAGGTTCTGGATTAACCTGCAGTAGATTCTAGGATGAAAAATATCTACTCCATTAGGCTTTTGAATTCACCTACGGACGTTTGTATTTCAACCTAAAGGCTGGATTTTACTGTGATGTATTTGTTTCACTGTATTCTGTTTCAACAGTTACAATGCTGAACTTCAGTGACAATATTCTAGTATTATTTTACCAGTTTGATGTAAATGCTTTGGTATGTACTTCCAGGGTCTGGGGATTTGCTGTCTAGCCTTTCAACTGTCCCCCAGGCCCTGGGCACTTGTCTAATTTAGTGTACTGTATAGGGAATAGGGTGGCACTTGTCTAATTTAGTGTACTGTATAGGGAATAGGGTGTCATCTCTGGTCTGAAGTAGTGTATTATATTGGGAATGGGGGGTTATTTCTGTTCAAAGTAATGTACTGTACAGGGAGTAGCATGTCATCTCTTATAAAGTTGTGTACTAAATAGGGAATAGGGTGTCTTCTGAGAAGGATCTAGTAGGTTGTAATTCTTGATGATTTTTGTGGTGATGTGGACAGTTTTGTCAGGTGTTCTCACAGCTCTACTGTGGATGTTTAAGGTCTACTTTTAATGTAGTGTGTTACCAGTTTGGTGTAATTACATAATGACACAATAAAGACAGTGTGATAATGTTGACCCTGTGTGATGTTTGGTTGTGTGTGTGAAATTGGTGTGTGTGAAGGTGGGGCATATGTGGAGGTGTGTGTGGTGGTGTGTGTGCAAGTGGATGTGTATTTGAAATCTGGAACAGGCCTGGTCAACAACAAAGACAGACTGGAATATGGAACAGGCCTGGTCAACAACGAAGACTGACTGAAGTCTGGAACAGGCCTGGTCAACAACAAAGACTGACTGGAATATGGAACAGGCCTGGTCAACAACAAAGACTGACTGAAATCTGGAACAGGACTGGTCAACAACAAAGACAGACTGGAATATGGAACAGGCCTGGTCAACAAAAAAGACTGACTGAAGTCTGGAACAGGTCTGGTCAACAACAAAGACTGACTGGAATATGGAACAGGCCTGGTCAACAACAAAGACTGACTGAAATCTGGAACAAGACTGGTCAACAACAAAGACAGACTGGAATATGGAACAGGCCTGGTCAACAACGAAGACTGACTGAAATATGGAACAGGCCTGGTCAACAACAAAGACTGACTGAAATATGGAACAGGCCTGGTCAACAACAAAGACTTACTGAAATCTGGAACAAAAGGATCTCACATAAAGAGGGCATCGCCTGTTCTCACCACAGGAGGGCAACCTTTTTCGAAAAATCATTGGCCCCCATCACTGACTTCGACCAATAGCTTCGCTTGTGTTCATATGGCACTTCCGGGTGTCTTCAGACGTGGTTGGAGAGTGGGTTGTGGACATTTGGGTGTTTAGTGTTTTTCTGACAAGTTGAAAGGGATTGAGGAGTTTTACTTATTATTGTTAAAATGAACCGAATATTTGGTCGCGGAAAACCTAAAACCCCTCCTCCTAATCTGTCGGACTGCATAGGAAATGTAAGTATTGCCTAGTTTTGTTATTACCGTTAGCTGACGTTGCGCTATGACAACTATAGTTGTCTATAATTAACCAGTTACTACCGTTAGTTTGTTCATCTGTCAAAATGAAAACAACAAAACACCTCACCAAGCACTTATCTAATGACAATAAGTTCAATCTAGAGCCATTTACCTTTTTGTGATCATTTAATTTTTTGTTTTTCTTACTGGGTTATAGCGCTGACAGGATTTGTCCAGAGCTTTCTAGCGACACGAATTTAGAAAACAGTCAGAAATCTCTAACCAGAAATACCAGCCTGTATGTTCTACCTTACCTAACCTGTGATTCTTCGGGGTCCCAATGTTGGTAAACCTGCCATTTGGGTGTCTTCAAGCTACTACAGCACTGTGAATGGCCGCAAACTACTCCGAAAACAACATCAGGCTGTCCCCCATCCATATTACGACTAGTTTGGTCCTCCGTTAGCTAGGTCTCCTTGGTGTTTGGTTCTTTTCCGGTGTTAGGTTCTTGTGTGTTTTTAATTTTGATCAACTTGTTTAATATTCATGCACACTTGTCATTCATTTGTGTGTTACGTAACTGGCCTAATTTAATTAAAGTGAGAGCTGTGTCCTTTATGTAAGTGGACACCTCAACATGTGAGCTAGAGACGTGTGTGCCTGCTACAGGTCTGTTCCTACGAGATGTGAGAGGAACTGAAAGCAACATTGTGTTCTGTGTGTATTTATTCATTAATAATTGATTATAAATGATATAATGAGAACAGGCTGTTTATTACAGACTTGTTAGTGGTGAACTACCCTCCCTCACTCTGCACTTTTATCAGTAGACTGTGTTATTATCTATATAATAAGTCATATCTGATGTTTAGGTGGACGCCAGGACAGAGTCTATTGACAAGAAGGTTTCTCGTCTGGATGCTGAGCTGATGAAGTATAAAGACCAGATGAAGAAAATGAGAGAAGGTCCCGCTAAGGTAACTGTGACCTCTAGCCTTTGATCCAGATCGTAATCCTCAGGCCACAAGTCCGGTGTTCCTTCAGGGCACTGAGACCACATTCCGACTCACATTTCTCCAACTGTGTGATAGTCGTACACCTGTCGTATCATCTGAATGTGTTGACCGCTGCACCTGTGCTCGAAATTCATGGAATATAATTGAAAGCAGGTGCACTTAAGTACTCTTCTAACTTCCCTCTCCAGAACATGGTGAAACAGAAAGCTATGAGGGTTCTGAAGCAAAAGAGACAGTAAGTCCGTGTTAAAAACAAACTCTTGTTATTTTATATATACTAATATGTTGAATTCTTTATAGGACTGGGCGATATGGCAAAGCGTTATAACAATATGTTTTCTGACATCATTTGTTATTATTACATTCCCAGAGCTGGCGATCCACAGAACTGGAGATCATTTTCACACAATAAAACGGTCACTTTCACACAGTGACAGTAAACTGAGCTGGTTAATCTGTAAATATTGAAGTCTGCATGGTGTTGTGAATGACCAAGCGAATGAGGCAAAACTAGTTGAGCTGGTACAACCAGGGGAGTGATCCAGTGATCCAACCAGGGGACCCTCAGCAGTTGATCAGATCATGCTGCTATCACTGTCTCACGATCTAATATGGTGGTCTATTGGTGGTAATATGGTGGTCTAGTAATAAGTTGGTTATCTATTCTTCATTGATGTGTTCTGTATTACAGATATGAAGGCCAGAGAGACCAGTTGGCCCAGCAGTCCTTTAATATGGAACAGGCAAACTACACCATACAATCACTGAAGGACACCAAGACCACAGTAAGATGAATAGAACCATAACATCCAATTTACCCAACTACAACTACACCATAACCATAACCTTTACCCAACTACAACTACACCATAACCACAACCTTTACCCAACTACAACTACACCATAACCATAACCTTTACCCAACTACACCATATCCATAACCTTTACCCAACTACAACTACACCATAACCATAACCTTTACCCAACTACACCATATCCATAACCTTTACCCAACTACAACTACACCATAACCATAACCTTTACCCAACTACACCATAACCATAACCTTGACCCAACTACAACTACACCATAACTATAACCTTTACCCAACTACAATACAGGGGTTTCAGGCTGGTTGTTTTGTAAAATCACTTTGACAATTGCTGATGTAAAAAGGGCTTTATTAAATAAATGCGATTGATTAAGTAAAATAAAAATCATCACTGCCTGGTTTTGTGTGATTTCAGGTAGAGGCGATGAAGATCGGAGCTAAAGAGATGAAGCGAGCTTACAAGGACGTCAAGATCGATCAGATTGAAGTAGGTCAATTGAATCTTTTATTGGGTCAATAACACGTTGCATCTTAGACTGTGCATGACAATGCCACATGTCGTGCGTGTGTGTCTAGGACTTACAGGACCAGCTAGAAGATATGATGGAAGATGCTAACGAAGTCCAGGAGTCGCTGAGTCGCAGCTATGGGACACCGGATATAGACGAAGACGACCTGGAAGCAGGTACTTAGTGGTGGGGGGTTGTTTGGTTTAGGTGGGTGTAAGTGTGTGTTGCTATGTGTTTGTTGGGTGTGGGTGGGTGTGAGTAGTTGGGTGTGAGTGTTTGTAGGTGTGTGTGGTTGAGGTTTTGTGTGTGTGGTTGGGTTTCAGTGTGTGTGGTTGGGTTTCAGTGTGTGTGGTTGGGTTTCGGTGTGTGTGGTTGGGTTTCGGTGTGTGTGGTTGGGTTTTGGTGCGTGTGGTTGGGTTTTGGTGTGTGTGGTTGGGTTTTGGTGTGTGTGGTTGGGTTTCGGTGTGTGTGGTTGGGTTTCTTTTGTGTGGTTGGGTTTCGGTGTGTGTGGTTGGGTTTCGGTGTGTGTGGTTGGGTTTCGGTGTGTGTGGTTGGGTTTCGGTGCGTATGGTTGAGTGTGTTTGTAATAAGCAAGTGCCACCTGGGATGACCACTTAACACCTGATAGAACCACCTGATATCTTAGAAGACCATCTAAAGCACAGGTGTCAAACCGGATCCACGGAGGGCCGAGTGTCTGCAGGTTTTTGCTGTCACCTTGTAATTGATTGATTAATTAGGTCACTAATTGGTTAGGTCTACCCTCACCTGGTTGTTTAGGTCTGAACTGGGAACCAATTTACAGGAAAAAACTAAAACCTGCAGACACACGGCCCTCCGAGGAACCGGTTTGACACCCCTGATCTAAAGGAACCACCTCATATATGATAAGACCATCTGAAGGAACCACCTCATATCTGATCGGACCATCTAATGTAACCACCTGATATCTCAGAAGATCATCTGATGGAACCACCTAAAATCTGATAGGACCATCTGATGGAACCACCTGATATGTGATAGGGCCATCTGATGGAACCACCTGATATCTGATAGGACCACCTGATGGAACCACCTGATATCTGAGAGGACCATCTGATGGAACCACCTGAGATCTGAGAGGACCATCTAATGGTGCCACCTGATATCTGACGGCCGTCTGATGGGACCATCTGATATCAGAGAGGACCATCTGATGGAACCACCTGATATCTCATAGGACCATCTGATGGAACCATCTGATATCAGTGAGGACTGTCTGTTGAGACCATCTGATATGAGTGAGGACTGTCTGTT
>JACXGK010011009.1:0-16823 GCA_016801125.1 Novumbra hubbsi
CAATGCCCTAGCTGATGGAAGGAGGTTTTCACTCAAAATCTCACGATACATGGCCCCATTCATTCTGTCCTTTACACGGATCAGTCGTCCTGGTCCCTTTGCAGAAAAACAGCCCCAAAGCATGATGTTTCCACCCCCATGCTTCACAGTAGGTATGGTGTTCTTTGGATGCAACTCAGCATTCTTTGTCCTCCAAACAAGACGAGTTGAGTTTTTACCAAAAAGTTCTATTTTGGTTTCATCTGACCATATGACATTTTCCCAATCTTCTTCTGGATCATCCAAATGATCTCTAGCGAACTTCAAACGGGCCTGGACATGTACTGGCTTCAGCAGGGGGACACATCTGGCACTGCAGGATTTGAGTCCCTGGCGGCGTAGTGTGTTACTGAGGCTTTGTTACTTTGGTCCCAGCTCTCTGCAGGTCATTCACTAGGTCCCCCCGTGTGGTTTTGGGATTTTTGCTCACCGTTCTTGTGATCATTTTGACCCCACAGGGTGAGATCTAGCGTGGAGCCCCAGATCGAGGGAGATTATCAGTGGTCTTGTATGTCTTCCATTTCCTAATAATTGCTCCCACAGTTGATTTCTTCACACCAAGCTGCTTACCTATTGCAGATTCAGTCTTCCCAGCCTGGTGCAGGTCTACAAACAGCTCTTTGGTCTTGGCCATAGTGGAGTTTGGAGTGTGACTGTTTGAGGTTGTGGACAGGTGTCTTTTATACTGATAACAAGTTCAAACAGTTGCAGTTAATACAGGTAACGAGTGGAGGACAGAGGAGCCTCTTAAAGGAGAAGTTACAGGTCTGTGAGATACAGAAATCTTGCTTGTTTGTAGGTGACCAAATACTTATTTTCCACCATAATTTGCAAATAAATTCATAAAAAATCCTACAATGTGACTTTCTGGATTTTTTTCTCTCATTTTGTCTGTCATAGTTGAAGTGTACCTGTGATGAAAATTACAGGCCTCTCATCTTTTTCAGTAAGAGAACTTGCACAATTGGTGGCTGACTAAATACTTTTTTGCCCCACTGTATAAGCATGTCCACAGGTTAGACAGACTTTACGCTGTGTCATTGCAGGTGAAGGAGGGCATCCTGAACGACGACATCTACTGTCCTCCTGAGACGGCGGTGCTGCTGGCCTCCTACTCCGTTCAGACCAAGCATGGAGATTACAAGAAGGACCACCATTTCCCTGGTTATCTCAGCAGGGACAAGCTTCTGCCCCAGAGGTGTGTTCTTTTGCCCCCAGACTTGCTGTAACGAACCGTACCGAGTTTTACATCGGGAGCTGTCTCGCATCCTCCAGTGGGCTAAGTTTCCATTCTAGAAGTCTCTGCGACAGTCTGTCAGATTGGTGACACTATCCCCTGTGACCAACCTCACCCCCCAGGGTTCTGGAGCAGCACAAACTCAACAAGGAGCAGTGGGAGGAGAGAATCCGGCTGTGGCACGAGGAGCATAAGGGCCTGCTGAGGTAGCATCTGTTCTGCCACTAAACGGTCCCACCCTCGAGTCCTCGATAATAGCTTACTGTGGGTGGAGTGTGCCGAGCGTATTCTTCCTCATGGATTCTGTGTGTGTGTGTGTGTGTTTGTGTCTTCTGGTTCTGTGTCCGAAACTCTCCGGCCCCAGGGAGGATGCTATGGTGGGATACCTGAAGATAGCGCAGGATCTGGAGATGTATGGAGTCAACTACTTCAGCATCAAGAACAAAAAGGGCTCGGAGCTATGGCTGGGTGTTGACTCTCTGGGACTTAACATCTACGAGAAGGGAGACAAGTAGGGCCCTTTAGATCCGAGCATGTTTCCTATAGATTCATTGGCACATCAGACCACCTTTGGGGTCTGAAAACATGGGATGAACTCTGATTCAGACTGCTCCGTTTCCTTTTGTAGGATGACCCCGAAGATTGGCTTCCCCTGGAGTGAGATCAGAAACATTTCCTTCAATGACAAGAAGTTTGTCATAAAGCCCATAGACAAGAAAGCCCCGGTACACCAGTGCTGTGTCCCTGTCTGCCTTCTATCTTCATTGTTGGTTCTACCTGTTCTTTTAATACAAAACCGTTTCACTTCATTTTAGCACTGATGGCTCGGTTTGTTTTTAATGTGCCAGGACTTTGTGTTCTACGCCCCGCGTCTGCGGATAAACAAGCGCATCCTGGCTCTGTGTATGGGGAACCACGACCTGTATATGAGGAGGAGGAAGCCCGACACCATCGAGGTCCAGCAGATGAAGGCTCAGGCCCGTGAGGAGAAGACCAAGAGACAAATGGAGAAGTGAGTTGGGGGCTAGACAGGCTATTGTACTGTAGGGTCATGTTGTAAGATTTAATTAGTTTCTAGTTTACTCGTTTCCAAAAGGGTAGACTGTAAATAGTAATCAGATGACAGGATCTGTAGCGGGTGTCTACTCATCCTTCGTTCCAGAGCACTGCTGGAGAGCGAGAAGAAAAAGAGAGAAAATGCCGAAAAGGAGACTGAGAAGATTGCCAGAGAAACCATGGAACTGATAAGCAGATTGAAACAGATTGAGGAGGAAACCAAGAGAGCCCAGGAAGGTCAGAATGGGCGCGTTCATATCCTCTGTGTGTGTGTGTGTGTGTGTTTGTGAGTGAGTGCTGCAAATAAATGCATCTGCCAATTTGCAAATATGGGGTGCATTCATATTGTGGATATTTACTGAATGTGCACTCCCAAAGAGTTGGAGGAGCAGACTCGTCGGGCCCTGGAGTTGGAGAATGAGAGGAAGCTGGCCCAGGTGGAGGCAGAGCATCTGGAAACGGAGCGCAGGGCGGCAGTGGAAGCCAAGGTGGCTCTCCTACAGCAGTCAGAGAGCCAGATGAAGAGTCAGGAGAGCCTGGTATGCAAACAAACTCACACACGCACGCAAACACAAAGCGACAGACAGTTCGGAAGAGCCCTGCAATGCTTTTCTTCCCAGGCCACCGAGCTGGCCGAGCTGACCTCGAAGATCACCCTTCTAGAGGACGCAAAGATGAAGAAAGACGCCTGCGTCATGAGATGTGAGAAAAGGGTGAGAGCGGAGGAATAATAAGTGACTTAACAGGTGGTCGCGTTTGAGTGCGTGCTGGTATGATCTGTGTCAGCTTTGTACCTAACGGCACCGTGAGGTGAGGTGTGGCGCGGTCGTGTGGCTTGAGAGCAGGCCACAGAGATGCTGATGACTAAACGGATCCGGGTCCACATCCAGGACTCCATTCAGGGGGACCACGATGAGACGGATGAGAGCAGCGCCGAGGCCAGCGCTGAGCTGACCCCACCAGGCATGGTCAGAGACCGCAGTGAGGAGGAGCGCATGACGGAGGCACAGAAGAACAAGCACTTGAAGAATCGCCTGAAGGTGGGAAATACTTGACCCATAACCTATGACCTTTACCACAGTCTCATGACAAGGGGCCCAGTGGTGTGAACGTAGGTCTGACCACATATTATTGAACCTATAACTCTGACTATAACCCTATATGATGGAGTGTGCTCTGGCCTCTTGGCCTGACCTCTGCTATGAGACATACAGTGCTTAGTCTAGGACATATGTTTCGTACGTATCAGTGTTATACTTAACCAGGGATAGACAACTCTGTTCCCGGAAGGCCATTCTGTCCCAACTTGGGGCTGTATCAACTTGGGGCTATATCATTGAGCTATATCAAATTAACTAATGGCTATATTAATTTGGGGCTATTTCACTGCGCTATTGCTTTTTAGTTAATTGTTCTTTAATTGCTTCTGGGTCATCCAGGTCCATTTAATCAAAAACAGGAGAAGGCCTCCTTGCCGGTAATACACTTGCGTGTATTTTGATGCGTGGGGCTTTCCAGTCATGTTCCTGGGGAGCAATCCCACATCAAAATAACCCGTATTCAGCCTATCAACCTGCTTATTAAAACCATTGAGATGATTGGATAGCCATGTTCTGAACGTTTGTGTTTTCCACGTACATTTATCCCTAGGCACTAAGTACGGAGTTGGCCAGCGCCCGAGATGACAGCAAGAACACACCCAATGACCTGATCCACGCGGAGAACGTGAAGGCAGGCCGAGACAAGTACAGGACCTTGAGGCAGATACGACAGGGCAACACCAAGCAGCGCATCGACGAGTTCGAGTCCATGTGAGGGACTGACTGGCGTCTTGCCGTAATCTATGTATGTAAATGTAAGTTACTATAGCTACAGTGTTAGTCACAACAATGCTTTGACTTTGGAAGCACTGACAGCATTTCCCTACGGAAGGCCATTTTAACAATTATTCTTACGTGTCATTATTTAAAAGTTACTAGTACATATTCTTTTTTTTTACTAGTAACTATTCCAAGTGTTACTAGTAACATTTTCATTTCATTTCACGAGTGAAAGTTAAATAAAAAAAAAAAACAGTTTAATATAATATATATATATACATTTCTTTTTGGTTGACTGTAAAGATCATATTTTACCTCAAAAATTGTATGTAATCTCTGAAGATAGCCATGCACTACGGACTGCCCAACAGAACGTATTGAATCCTTTGCAGATGATTGGATTATAGTGGTGGGTATCAACAAGTCTTTGTTACTAGCACTTATTATAGTTCAGGTTATGTTCTTTTGGAATGCAATTTTTGCTATTAAAATATATTTTCCATTTACTGAAGAGTGCCATCTACCGGCGATAATATGAATTACATTTATGACATGAGTGGTGTAGTACAATTCCGTCACAGTCGAATGAAGGGATATTATTAATCATATGTCATGATAATGTCGCTTTTGCTCATGTTTTTGCAATCTTAGTACATCAACGTCAAATAATTATTAGCGTATACTACATGATGTCTTAGTTAGAAGAGGGGGATGGGTTTAAAGATAAGCCACATTTTAAAAGGATGTCATCCAGGAGTAATAATGACAGCGGTACTGTGACGTGTGGTTTATTATGAGGCAAATAAATATTATTAAACAACATTGAATCCGTTGTTGAGTGTTCTACATGGAGCTGCCTTAGCTAAAATGACCAAACAAAAGGCCCTCTGGAGAGAGAAAAACATTTTTGATCATGATGTAGGTCTATGTTAAGATGACAGATAAGGTCAAAATCTTGTTTGCTACAGGAAATAAGATACGTTTTTTATAAGCGCCTCACTGTACATAAGAGTTCAACTGTTTCAATTCACACTGGCATGCATTGAGAGCGCAGGGTGCTTTAGGCACAGCAACTTATCTGTGCCCAGGCCTCTCTTCATACATAATGTATATCATAATGTATTTTCCGCAAAGCAGAATACAGTAGACTACTTGCCTTTTATTTGGCTCTTCCTCAACTGTATTAACCCATGACTCTTATCGCATGAAGAGTCAAGGAGAGGTATCGTGTGCCAGAGATCCTCAGTGGAGAGAACTGGTCTATCTGCCACTACCACTCTGTCACGTGGGATGATAAGCATACTTCATACCTTAATTCTCTTTTTCTAAACCAGCCAGAGGAGTAAGCCATGGTATTTTGTGTCAATCATCCAATACATGGTTTCCAGTTACATTAGAGATTCTGTCAGTTTAGACAATTATTATTATTATTTTTTTAAGATGTTAAAACCCTGTTATTTCATGTTGCACTTTTAACATGATGTTGACAAATCCCCCCAAAAAGAAGATTTTAAATAAATGCATCAGGTATGACTAAAACACGGGACATAAGCAGCATTTTATGCAGTTTGTCTGGCAGCAGGGGCGAAAATCTGATATCAACTTTGGATGGGGAAAATTTCTTTTTTTCTCTAGAGCAATTCCTTAAGGGAGCACCAAAAGTAGTGTTGTAATACTGTCTTAGTTTGCTCCGTCGGTTTGCTCACTACTGTGGCTACGCAAATTCATATTTTGTTTGTGTGAACCTACCAATATAAAACAAACTGAACGGATTAACCTGACGTTATGTCACGTGCATTGTGTGTCTTTCAGACAGTAGACACCAACACTGTCACCTTGTCAGCAAGGGAACACTACATACATTACATTGCAAGCGTCTCTTATTGACTCAAATTAAAACAGCTGCAAAACAGTGGTTGTAGCAAGCTTGCAAACGTCAGATAACCGCTTACTAACAAAGTGTGACCAGTAATTCAATGCAGCGGTAATGAAGATTGTTGACGGTTATAAATGGGTCTTTTTGTATTGAGTGGTACGACTTGTGAGGGCTGGGGAGTTGGGGTTTTGTGCCACTAGTGAAAGCTGGGGCAGTGGATCAAACCATTGTGAGGCAAAAGGGGGGTGTCGCAGTGTTTCAAAACATAAAAACGCGCCATTAATTGTCTATTATCAGCACGTTTGCTCTCACTGCGTATTATACATTTTACTTCAATTACATAGATATGTTTACGATGATATATTAGTTGGGATAAATCAAATCTTTCCCGGGATTAGGGGATCGTGTCTCACTCGGGATTTCCGCCAATTGCTGGCATCATTGCGTTGCAGACGCAGTTTTGCAGTATGTTCTGTGTGGTGCATGGGATCGCCTTGTACAATTAAAAAAAAACAGATGCAGACACGTGTTGTGCCATGATTACACTGTAATCGGTTCGTGGTATGCCTGCGTCATCTGGTCACGTGTGCAATAAAGTTCTCTTTTACCGGTTCCTAACATTTCTGTCTTGGCCTTAACGCAAACCCACCGCAACTGCCAATGTAAAGTAATGCCAGACAAACAGCGTTCCACTGGAAAGGAATGTACTTCTGAAGGTGTGATCGCATGGCGAGACGTTTGTCATGTATTCAATTAATTTGACAATGAAAATTAGATTTTTTTTTAATATCAAATCAAATTGCATTTTTAACATCAACAATTATTAACAATTAACAAATAAACAAACATATTTGAACAAAAATTCGAATTGTTGATATAAAACATGCAGTTGTTAATATAAAAAAATCCCATGCTATTGACCTTTATGTACAGGCACAAAAATGTGTTTTTGAATTGGAAGCACTACAGTCAGCCATAAAGTTATACATTATTTTTAATAAAACATTTTTGGGGTGATATATAGATGCTAAACAATTATAAAACCAAATCATTTAACTTAATGATCTTTTTCTAGATTGTATTACTATTACTACTATACTATTTGGCCACACCTCTTTTATTCAGGTTTTTATTTCCGTTCCATTGCCACAGGTTTATAAAATCAAGCACGTAGCCATGCCATCTGCTTTTACAAACAATTGTGAATAAAGGGGTGGTTCTACAGAGCTCACAGAATTTGAGTGTGGTACTGTAATAGGATGCCACTGTTGCAACAAGTCAGTTTGTTAAATGTCTTCCATCCTAGATTTTCCACGATCAACTGTAAGTGGAAGCATTCAGGAACCGCCACAGCTCAGCCTCGAAGTTACAGATCATGGTCACCGAAGCACAGAGTGCATTAAGGTCGTCACGCTCTGCTGACTCAAACCTCCTCTGGCATTAACATCAGCACTAAAACTGTGCGCCGGGAGCTTCACGGCATGGGGTTTCCATGGTTGAGCAGCTGTATACGAGCCTTACATCGTGGATGAAGTGGTGTAAAGCAGTGATGGCCCCCCTGCCCTGCTAGTTTAATATGTTACCCTCTCAGCAGAAGGCTGATAACCACCCAGTCATTTGAACCAGGTGTGTTGGAAAAAGGTCCAGGGTTGAGCACCACTGGTGTAAAGCACGGCACCACTGGACTCTGGAGCAGTGGAAATGTGTTCTTCTCTGTCTGGCAGTCTAATGGACGAGTCTGGGTTTGGCAAATACCAGGAGAACGTTTCCTGCCTGACAGCTATAGGGTTGTTTTTCTGGGGTTGGCCAAGGCCCCTTAGTTCAACTGAAGGGAAATGCTGATGCCTCGGGGGAAATTGCTATGCTTCTAACTGTGTGGGAACAGTTTGGTGAAGGCCCTTTTCTGTTCCAGCATGACTGTGCCCCAGTGCACAAAGCAAGGTCCATAAAGGCATGGTTGGATGGGTTTTGTGCAGAAGAACTGGCCTGGCCCACACAGAGCCCTGACCTAAGCCCTATCAAACACCTGAACTAGAACAGAGATTTCTGGCCAGGCCCTCCATTTTGAATGTATCTTTTTTATTAAGGCAGGCATGGACAGGACTAGTGATATGTCAGCAGAAGGGACAAGTTAATGAATTTTGAAGTCACACTCAGTTGACCACAATAAAATGAGAGCGCTCGCCTGCCCGATCAGCGTATTGAGCTTTTCTGCATCCCCAGACCTGATGTTGGAATCACAACACCTCCTTACAGATGGCACTAGACACCACAGACTGGTACAACCTATGAAGCAGTGTATTGCATATGTCAAAGTCCAAATTGTGGTCTGCCAGTCAGATGGTCAGTGACCCAAGCTGCACCACAAACTAATGGACCATCTATACAACATTAATCGTTTAAAAAGACCAACTCTGCCACATAAATATATTACTTTTGGGGTTAGAAATGTATTTGTTGAATGTATTTATTCTCAAGAAAATGAACAGTCTTGTAATTATACTCATGTACACAGAGCCTCCAGTGGTCAAAAAACGTTTAATGGGCCGGACTGTTGATGGCACCATTTTTGTGTAGCCAACTGAGTGTGAGTTCTAAATTCATTAACTTATCCATTCTGATGACTTCTTTCCAGTCATGCCTGCTTTTAATGAAAAAGATACATTCTAAATGAATTACCTCAAAGTCAATTCACAGGTACATGTACACTGAGACAGATGCAGAGATGCAATGTGAATGCAAGTCAGGACTGTTACTGGAACAATCAACAACACCCTTTGGAAATTCCAACATATTTGTGGACCTGTAAAGCATATAATATTCATACAATGTAGGAAAACATACTTTTGTTTTATGAGTTGGTTTTGAGTTGGATAGTGTGGGACTGCATCTATACATCAGCCAGCAGGAAAGTTACTAGTTTGTTGTTTAATTTCAAATACATTTCAGTGCGTAAACTGACAAACATTAAGCCTTTAAGGATTACAGCCGTGGGAAAAAGTGAGAATGATACAAGTATTGGTTTACACAAAGTTTGCTGCTGCAGTGTTTTTTAGATATTTTTGTCAGATGTTACTATGGTAAACTGAAGTATAATTACAAGCATTTCATAAGTGTCAAAGGCTATAATTGACAATTGCATTAATTACAAGCCTTCTTCTTCGAGACCTCTGCAATTCGCCCTGGCATGCTGTCAATTAACTTCTGGGCCACATCCTGACTAATGGTAACCCAGAATTTGTGGGTTTTTGTTTGTCCACCTGCCTCTTGAGGATTGACCACAAGTTCTTAATGGGATTAAGGTCTGGGGAGTTTCCTGGCCATGGACCCAAAATGATGATGGTTTGTTCCCCAATAACTTTTGCCTTATGGCAAGGTGTTCCACCATGCTGGAAAAGGTCATGTTCATCACCTTGGATGGTTGGGAGAAGTTGCTCTCCTGGGATGTTTTGGTATCATTCTTAATTCAAGGCTGTGTTCTTAGGCGAAATTGTAAGTGAGCCCACTTCCTTGGCTGAGAAGCAACCCCACACATGAATGGGCTCGGGATGCTTTCCTGTTGGCATGACACAGGAATGATGGTAGCACTCCTTTTCTTGTCCAGACAAGCGTTTTTCCGGATGCCCCGAACAATTGGCAAGGGAATTCAGCCGAAAAATCCAGTCCTCAGCAGTCTAATCTCTGTACCTTTTGCAGAATATCAGTCTGACCTCAATGTTGGTCCTGGAGAGAAGTGGCTTCTTGGCTGCCCTTCTTGACCCCAGGCCATCCTCCAAAAGTCGTTGCCTCACTGTGCGTGCAGATGCTCTCACACCTGCCTGCTGCCATTCCTGACCAAGCTCTGCACTGGTGGAGCCCCCGATCACGCAGCTGAATACATTTTAAAAGACAGTTGTGGCGCTTGCTGGACTTTCTTGGGCGCCCTTAAGCCTTCCTCACAACAATTGAACCGCTCACCTCTGAAGTTCTTGATAATCTGATAAATGGTAAATGTAGGTGCAATCTTAGTAGCAGCAAAATTCTTGCCTGTGAAGCCCATTTTGTGCCAGGCAATGATGACTGAACATGTGTCCTTGCAGGTAACCATGGTTAACAGAGGAATATTCAGATTTCGAGCCCCACCCGCCTTTCAAAGCTTCCAGTCTGTTATTTGAACTCAATCAGCATGACAGAGTGATCTCAAGCCTTGTCCTCCTCAATACTCTCACCTGTGTTAACAAGAGGAGAGGTGAGGTCAGCTGGTCCTTTTGTGGCAGGGCTAAAATGCAGTTGGACATTTGTGGGGGGGATTAAGTGAATGATCATAACAAAGAGGGTCTTTGCAATTAATTGCAATTCATCTGATCACTCTTCATGACATTCTGGAGTATATGCAAATTGCCATCATATAAACTGAGGCAGCTGACTTTGTGAAAAGTTATATTTGTGTCATTCTCAAAACTTTTGGCCAGGGCTGTACATGTAGCTACTCCCACCCACGTGAAGGTCACTAGCAAAGCATTTTTGATAACGAATGTTTGATATCGAATATTATATCCAATACAAAATAGTAAAAAAATGTCTAATTGTTTATATAGAAAATGCAAATCTTTGTATAAAAAAACATTGAATACATGATAAAACAGATTGCCTGATGCCAACACGTTAGCCAAAGTTCTGAACCTAACTAGTCAAATCTAAACCCAAGAGTCGGTGGGTCAGAACAGCTCACTGTTTTGTTATGGAGGGGGGGGCGTAGGAGTCTGAATTTTAGGACACGTTGTTGTGACCGTAAGATAAAACATCGAGCAACATTCTCACAGCGGGATCAGTTTATTATACAAATATATGTTCATACATGTACATATTTACAATTGAAAGAGCTAATATGGATCATGCATGTATTCATAACAATCAATGCTATTATAAATAATATGGTAGAGAAGTGCACTTTACCCTATGGCCACACGCGAGTCAAAACTTGGGCACTTGCCAGCCAGTGTCTCCATGGGGCTGTCGAGGTCACACTGGATAAGCAAGCTGCTGGGGCGTAGAATAAGAGTTGTTGTTAATATAGGCTCCCGTAGTGAAGCTAGAGGCGGTAGCCAGACATAACGAAATATAATGAGTCTCCAGTTACACGGTTGCGGATTTGACGTAGGTTTCGTTGTTTCTACCCCCACGACTCGTAAAATGTTTTGTATCTCACGTTCTTTTTAGGCCTACCGCGCAAAAAACGAAAACTTCGAATGAGCATGCATTTTTCTTCGTCTGGGAAGACACCAATATCCACTAAGATTTGACGTAGTTCTACTCTCACTTCATGGACATTTTTGAGTAGCTCATAGGCCTACGGCAAAACTGGAACATCGCGATCACGTCTTTTTTTGGAAACGCATGCTCGTCTGGGAAGGAAGATAAACGATAATGCAGAGTGGCGACAATATATCAGAGACAACAAATAAGTTAAGTCACGCCGTGTCTGTGTCACTTGGTTTAAGTTCGTTTGATATAATGGATAACGGACGGAACGAGACAGACAACGGTCCAAATAACCGACAAATGTTCTCTGTCTCTGAGGAGACATTTCTAGAATGTGGACCTATCGCAAGGAGGACCCCAGAGTTAACTACTCAGATGCCAAAGAAAACGATTGATAAATCAACAGATCTCCAACAGTCGTTCGACATAAATCATGACAGTTACGGACTAAATTATGAGGGCTTACAGACCGTGGTGCGTGAAAGGAACTACGAATGGAACGTGACGACGCACGAATCAGAGACAGGCCGAGGTTTCCGTAAATATTCGGACATGTTCGTAAATCTTGATAACGCGCTTACCGTCCCCACTACGTTCGATGAATTGTTACCCGCAAGTCCAAGATTCGGTAAAGACTCGCTAATCCCGTTATTCGGTCAGGATTCTCCGGGCGCGTGGGGCGTTAATTACCTTACTCAAACCAGCAGTATTAAAGCCGAACCAGGTCACGAGAGACACTGTCCGGTGGCGGGTGGATCTTGGTTTTGTAAATGTTGTGACAACAGAAACAGCATGTCTCTAGGAAGAGAAACATCATGTGCCTGTTACCCGTCTTCTGGGGGTAACAATCAGAATATTGAACCAGGTGGGGCAGAAGAGGCTCATATCCAAAATCAAAGTTACCAGAGTGCGATGATGCGTGAAAGGGGACTTCAAGTATATCACTCCGCTATCATGAGAGAGAGTTCTGGGTGGATGGGTGCCGAATCCAGCTTGAGGTAGATACAAGCCTACTCGTTACACACAACTTTCATAAATTGTTTGTTTTAAATAGAAGACCAAAAGGATTAACTCTAATCCATGTAGCTGCTTAATGTTTTTCTTTTCATAGCAACCTTGAATATTAGTTATAATAGGCTGCACATATTAGTCTTAGCGTAATTATAGTGTTATATAGTTATGTAATGACAACGGATGCGACACTAATGATTGTGCACCGTTTAGGACGCAGCATCAGTAAATATGAATCACTTCAGCCAATTTCCTGGCTGCCACAGATACTAACACTACCATGTCTCACTAGAATCCAGAGGATTGGTGTTAGGGTTTTTCTACTGTCCTTGCTTTGCTGTCTAGTTTTTACCCACCTATGTGGTCCTGTCCCACTCTTAAATGTTTGCTTTTTTACATCCCTATTTATATGGCCTTCAGCTAACCAGGTGCAACATGTTTAGTCTCAGCTAGTGGGCCTCTAGGACACTGGGCAACGCCCACCATTCCACACCATATGTCAAGGCTGTAGTGGTGTCTCATTGAAACGTTTGACTAGCAGTCAAGTTCATCATTACTATATTATACTAAATAATACATAGTGATGTGAATTGCACTTCTTCATTGTGTTTATATTAACAGGATAAGAATGTTTGAGTGGCTGTGAATCAGATTATTAAAAGAAGCAGCGTTAATGGCTTCACTCATGTTATATTGTGACAACAACAATAATCTTGTTCCCAAACATCCTTCTTAGCTACAATCCACGTCTCATCTGACCGGTTTAGGCTACCAATCTGGTAGATGGGAGTGGATGAGATGGAATACTTAACTGGTCATCAAGAACATTACAGGCACATGTTGAGGATGTTGTGGTTTTGGCTTAGTTGCGTTCGATTTAAGTACAGATAACTTAGTTAAAACAGATGACAGACAAAGAAGAAAGGATGTGACACTGTCGTAAGATGGCTCCCAAACAACAAGATCACTTTTGAAGCCTAATGGGACAAGTCGGCTAGTTCCGAAACGTTGAAGTGGGTGTCTGTAAGGGGGTGTTGGTGAGATCCCATACGGAAGTCTGTGTCTTGTGTGTGCGTCTTCCAGACGTGAAGGTATTCTGCCGGTGACGGTGTACTTCACGGACCGCCGGGTATGCCAGGTGTGTGGAGATGATGCGTCCGGCTGCCATTATGGAGCCGTCACCTGTGGAAGTTGCAAGGTGTTCTTCAAGAGGGCTGCGGAGGGTGAGATTCACGCACACACACACACACACACACACACACACACAAGTCCGGAAATCCCCACTTCCTGTGTACGAGCCAGGTTTGTTGTTGTGTGGGCCCAGGTAAACAGAACCACCTGTGCGCGAGCCGTAACGACTGCACCATCGACAAGCTCCGGAGGAAGAACTGCCCTTCCTGTCGCCTCCGACGGTGCTTCCTGTCGGGAATGAGCCTCAAAGGTAAACGGACGCGTTTTTTGTCAGCGGGGTTACGCCGGGAAAGGCGGCGTACCCCGCTGTTATTAGCGACGGGACAGATTTGAACTCATGCCGCTTTGCTTCCAACACACCTACAGCCCGGCTTTGTTTCGGCACGCCAGGAGCATGTTGATTTCGGTTCGCCTGGCAGCAAGGAGTTGGGAGTCATAGAGAAAACGGTGGCGAAGGGTGAATGTCCAAACCTCACTCCACACATACGCAGATGATGCATGAATACAGTTTTGTGCATTGAGGCAGTAGGTGTGATTGAATGCGACTGGCATCTGAAACACCCTAGGCCATTATATATGTAATACATCGCAGCGCATTTTAAAGATATGATGCATGAGGAACTATAGAGAGGGTGGAATCAGTACTGGTTGCTGTCATGCATTGCTGACCTGTTGTCAGGGCACCATGTATCCAAAGTAGATATGATGTGAATAAATTAAATCTTTTCTCTGTTATGCAATTTATAATTCATAGAAGTGCCATGCATATTATATGTATTCGTAACAAAAGAGCTGTAGAAACCAGAATCCTATGGTATTTTTGTCGTCTGAAGAGGGCGGGTGTTTTGGGGATTGGCCAATATACATTTGTGTTTTTATACCGAATTACCGAACTATACTGTTGAAGGAAGGCATGGAGTCGTACTTTGAAATCGGCATGCTTCAGCCACATAAAGTGTGACATCGTGCCAAACATATTTCTCTGTCTTCATGTACGCATTCATTTTGTACTCAGGACATCCTCCTCCTCCTCCCTCTGTTACTCCTTCTCTCCGTTTCCATCGGCATGTTTCTACCTCTCCGTCTCTCACTCCGTCTCTCACTCCGTCTCTCTATAGATGTGCGTGTCTCTCCCTCGTGTCAGTCGCTTGGCCCCCCCCCGCCCTTTCCCTCTCACAGTTTTTTTTTCTCTTTGTCCTACTTTTGTAAAATGGATTTCAGGCCAGAAGCTGAGGGGAGGCGGCCAGCTGAGGGGGGGGGTTGAGGGCGGAGCCCAGGCACCAGGTACCGAGAAGACCAAAGAAAGGGATGAACCGAGGGCGGTGGGGCCACAGCTATCCCCTATTGGCCAGCAAGCTCCATGTGAGATTCAATATTATCGTAGGTTATTTTATTCCTTCTTTATGCGTGACAGAATGCTTCCTTTTTTAATTCTTTGTAAATAAAGACGGCTTTATGTTGCTCTGTTTCCTCGTGACTCTCTTTTGCCAGGCTTTGATGCCCCCCAGGCTTTTGGCCCCACGGCCGGCCTTCACTCCTCTCTCCTTAGTGTCCTGAGTTCTATCGAGCCGGGATTGGTCAACGCGGGCCATGACTCCTCCCTGTCGGACAGTCCCACCTCATTATTGACCAGTCTCAACGAGCTGGGAGAGAGACAGCTGGTGTCTGTCGTGCACTGGGCTAAAGCCATGCCAGGTAATTAGGACAGTTACACAGCTCCATATTTCTTTGTTTATTATGCTAGTTAACAGTTGACTGCATTAGTGCGAGGGGGTGAACCATGAAAACGAGACAGCTAGTGTCTTTGGTGTTCTGGGTTAAGGCTATGCGAGGGAGTCCACAACAGTTCTGTCTGCCACTACACCCACTGGACGTACTCTAACTCAGGGCAGACAGCTGTGTGCGGAGTTCTGCGTGACAAAATCAATGTGCTCTGGTTATTTTATTATTTCTCATTACTTTTATGGCACATTACTCTCTTGGCAGTGTTGACTAGGCCTGTAACTGAGCATCTCGCTGTACCGTCACACTGGCTTCATTGTGGGCGTGGGACTTCGCTTTGATTTTGTCCGTTGTAGCCTCTGGTTTCATGGGTAATGTCTTCCTCACTAGAGGGGGCTATAGGCTCATAAACGGGGTGCCGTGTCTGTTCCGTAGGTTTCAGGCAGCTGCACGTGGAGGACCAGATGTCAGTTATCCAGTCTTCATGGCTTGGTGTGATGGTGTTTGCTCTGGGCTGGAGATCCTACATCTTCATGGATGCCAGGGAGCTCTACTTTGCCCCTGACCTCATCTTCAACGAGTAATTCCAACCACCGCCTCTCTGAATGCAGTATTAAAGAACAACGTCTTGTCTCATGTGTTCTGAAGGGCAGACAGAACGTAATCGTACCGGAGTATAAGGCTGATAAGTGTGTAGAATGCCCTCTCCCGTCCCTCTTATAGCCAAGACTTTATACCGCAGCACTCCCAAATGGTGCCCTGTTCCCTCCGTTTGACTTGGACTGTAGTCAAACGCAGGGCACTATCTGGGGAAGAGGGTGGCGTTTGGGACACAGATATGAGTTCTCTGCAGCAGCAGATAGTAGTCCACTGTGACTGGCTGGTAATGGAGAGCCGAGCCTCGGTTCTATGTCTTTCACTCTCCTTTCGCCCTCACAATCTCTCGCTCTCTGTCTCATCCCCTTTTCCTTCTCCCTCCCTCCCTCCCCCCTACCTCACCCTTCCCCAGTCAGAGGATGCGTGTGTCCAGTATGTATGAACACTGTGTCCGGTTCCGTCTGCTGTCCTCAAGGTTCTGTCAGCTCAGAGTCACCCGGGAAGAATTCCTATGCATGAAGGCCTTACTCCTCTTCAGTATAAGTAAGTCCCATCCTCATAGAGCACACCGTTGAACACACACACACACCTGGGTCAAAACAAAGAGCTTTGTAACACCAATGCAAATTAGACAAAACCTTCCCTTTTCTGAAATATGTAAACACATCGTTCTAAGTACTAAAACGCATTGTGCTGAGTACTAAAACACATAGTGCTGAGTAATAAACCACATCGTGCTGAGTACTGAAACACATCATGCTGAGTACTGAAACGCCACATGCTGAGTACTGAAACGCCACATGGTGAGTACTGAAACACATCATGCTGAGTATTGAAACACATCATGCAGAGTATGGAAACACATCATGCAGAGTATGGAAACACATCATGCAGAGTATGGAAACACATCATGCAGAGTATGGAAACACATCATGCAGAGTATGGAAACACATCATGCAGAGTATGGAAACACATCATGCAGAGTATGGAAACACATCATGCAGAGTATGGAAACACATCATGCAGAGTATGG
>JACXGK010011010.1:0-16752 GCA_016801125.1 Novumbra hubbsi
TGACACAGGGTTGTGTATCATGTTGTACAGGGATGATGTGTTGTGACACAGGGTTGTGTATCATGTTGTACAGGGATGATGTGTTGTGACACAGGGTTGTGTATCATGTTGTACAGGGATGATGTGTTGTGACACAGGGTTGTGTATCATGTTGTACAGGGATGATGTGTTGTGACACAGGGTTGTGTATCATGTTGTATAGGGATGATGTGTGCAGCATCTGCCAGGTGGCAGGATCTTTTAATGAGGAAGCCAGATCCTTTTATTGTGTTGATACAATTATGAATTCGAGTGAGTTTTCCTGTCTTTTGTTTCATTGTTCTGATCAAGGTGAAGCGATGCTAACTTGATGCTAGAGCGGGATGTTGATTTCCTGTCTGAGTTCATGGGGAGGTTAAGTGTTGGTCATTTCAACCCCTAGTACATTTTACACATGCCCAGCCATGTGCTTTTTGACTTTAGCTTAGCTTATTGACAACTGCCAATACAAACTATTAGATCAATTGTATTCTTACTGCTAAACTGGAAAAACAAAAACGGTTCTGTTTCTGTTTGTAGTGCAGAGGACTGCATTTCTCTTCTATCGGAGTCATACAAGAATTGTCAACTGAAAACGTTTTCACACACAATGTGTGCGACCAAAACCCTGACACACCTGGACATCCATGTTTAGGACTGATCATGATGTATTAAGGGATGGACCAAATCCTGCCATTATTGGCTGTTTGGACCTGGACATGTGGTCTAATTGGAGTCTGTTGGCAGGGGGTGCTGGGAGGTGGGAGGTGGGGGGTGGGGGGTTGGAGACAGGTTTATTATTAGAAAATGGAGGGAGCGGGTTCGTCCATGTCCTCTCTCATTGCATTACTAACAGTTTAATATGTATCAGGTGCTGCTGAGTGGAGCAGCAGCTTGGCAGTAGGTCTCGGGTTATGTTTTGAATTCAATGTCACAGAGTTGAGGTAACAATGTCACAGAGTTGAGGTAACAATGTCGCAGAGTTGAGGTAACAATGTCACAGTGTTGAGGTAACAATGTCACAGAGTTGAGGTAACAATGTCACAGAGTTGAGGTAACAACGTCACAGAGTTGAGGTAACAATGTCACAGAGTTGAGGTAACAATGTCACAGTGTTGAGGTAACAATGTCACAGAGTTGAGGTAACAATGTCACAGAGTTGAGGTAACAACGTCACAGAGTTGAGGTAACCAGGTCTAACATAGAGACAATAACCATGTCTAATATAGAGACAATAACCAGGTCTAATATAGATACAATAACCAGGTATAATATAGAGACAATTACCAGGTATAATATAGAGACAATTACCAGGTATAATATAGAGACAATAACCAGGTCTAATATAGAGACAATTACCAGGTATAATATAGAGACAATTACCAGGTATAATATAGAGACAATTACCAGGTATAATATAGAGACAATTACCAGGTATAATATAGAGACAATTACCAGGTATAATATAGAGACAATTACCAGGTATAATATAGAGACAGAACCCTGAATTTGGAGGATCCTTACTTTTCTAAATGAAAAACCCCTAAATGTGGATCCACACTGGCCAGGGAAACCGGTGGTCTATTTCACTGGAATATCTGCAGCCATGGTTTTCTCTACCTTGACAAATGTCTCATTTAGACATTTATCTAATTAGCACCCAGATAAGCTGATACATGGTTCATCTGGAATACGAGACTAGAGAGAAATATAAATAGACTCCAGGATCCTGATGATCACAGCAGAGTCATATTCACACCCATATGTGTGTGTGTGGTCTTGTGTGTGTTTGAGTCTCCCTCAGGTAGCCTTAGGAACATGGCTCACCGGAAGACATCTGTGAAGTTTTCCATAAATATTCACAGATTGTTGATAATCATTTTTTTATAAAGATTTAATGTGTAAAGAACACAGTAACATATATATTTTTTAATTATCTTTTATTTCTCCAGGTAAGTCGGCTTCGGGTCAATTCATTTTAAATTATACGTAAATGTTACACTGCTCAAAAACAATAAGGAAACACATAATCATCACAGTAGAACACCAAGTTAATTACACTTCAAGGAAATCAATCTGTCCAGCTTGAGCGATTGTGAATCAATGTCACCTGGTTTGGTAGAAATGAAAGTTACAACAGGTGCACTGGTGATGCAACAGCAAGACAATCCCCAAAAGGGAATGGTTTTGCAGGTGGTGGCCAGAGACAATTATTCTCTCTGTATCGTTCCTGATTCTTCTCAAGATTTGCGTTTTGCTTTTTCATTGTCACTACTAGTAGCATGGTACCTGCAGTCCATTTAGGTTGCACAGGTTGTCCAGCTCATCAAGGACGGCACATCCGTACATATCGCCACTAGAAGGTTTGCTGTGTCTCCCAGTGCAGTCCCGAGAGCATGAAGGGGATACCAGGAGACAAGCCATTACACAAGGAGAGCTGGACAGGTTCTGCTCAACCCAGCAGCAGGACTGGTATCTGCGCCTTTGTGTAAGGAGTAACTGGAGGAGCACTGCCAGAGCCTTACCAAATAACCTCCAGCGGGCTACAGGTTTGAACCTCCGGGACGTTACGTATCAGTGCATCTAACACTGCCAAATAGCACCACAGACTGTCCAGGAGCTCACTGATGCCCTGATCCAGGTCTGGGAGGAGATCCTCCAGGACACCATCTGTCGTCTTATCAGGAACATGCCCAGACATTGTCGGGAGTGCATACAGGTATGTGGGGTCCATACACACTACTGAGTCACATAATGAGATGTTGTGATGACATTTGAAACAGCCTGTGATATAAATTGTTCACTTTTTTGTGTGAGTTTGAATCCAGTCCTCAACCTGTAGGTCATTTTGGTTTCCATTGACGGCTGTTACGTCATTTTGTTCTCTACGAATTACACAATGTACAGTAAAGATCTTTAATATGTTTTGGTCATTGATACCCGATGTGTGTTTGAAGTGTTCCTTTCACTTTTTTGAGCAGGGCATATTCCAATAGATTTCGGCAGAGAATATTTAAGGAATTTGTTTGTTGCAATTTTTAGTCTTGGCTTGAGATTGACAGCTCTCTGAACCAAATGAAAAGCAAACCTCCTGCAAGGTTCCCGAAACAGTACCCTATTCCCAAAATAGTACCCTATTCCCAAAATAGTACCCTATTCCCAAAATAGTACCCTATTCCCAAAACAGTACCCTATTCCCAATGGTCCAACTTGCCGCCTTGCTCCATAGCCCCATGGACCCAGGGCAGACAATATCTAGTTAACCCGGTTTACCCTCTCTTGGGTTTGGGGGTCAGAGGTTGGATGGCCACGTGTCTGTACAGGCAGGCTAGCAGTCGGCTTCCCGTGGGTCATACCCAGACACACACGCCGACATCTGGAGAGTTTTCATTTCTCCCTTTCGTTTCATAATCTAACTGATTTATTTCCTCCTTGGAGAATGAGATGCGTGGGTGTTTCTGGGGGCATTTGTTTGGGAGCTGTGTTTGCGGGCGTTTAGGTGTGTGCCTGGGAGTGTGTTTGCGTGTGTGTGTGTGTGAGAGAGAGGGGGGCACAGACCTGTACATTCTCATTTGAATGTATTGTATGTTTAAAAATGGTAAACATTTTGGGGCCTACATATTTTATTGACGTGTGCTTTATGTATATCAGACCACCAACTTTTCCATTTGCTGAAGACTTGACTGCTGTTTAGTGACTAACCCTTGGTTATGTATAGACTCAGTGACCATGACCTTGCTATACAGAGGTTGGGTTAGGCAGGTCTGGGTCCAAGGAGAATACAGGAGATGGAAACGCTTCTAAATGTGTTAGCTCATTGGAGAAAAATATTTCACACAGATCACACTGATCCACAAAAATGTTAAAAACTAAGAAAATAAATCATAAACGTACATGTTGTGCTATGAAAAATAAGAATAAAAACATTTTAAACGCATGTCATATGTGTTTCCTTGTTTATGTCATTTAAACTTTAAATGGTATTATCATATTATAGTATAATCACGACATAGGAAGACAGTTATACGTGTAACGTTTACTCTGGTTAGTAAACCTGGAGTGAACTATATCTGCCCAAATCTCCTCCAGACCCCTCACAGCAGCTAGCTTACTCTAGTTAGTGAACGTATTGCATACAGTATGTGGCTGTGCTGCCTGGACACAAACCCACACACACACACACACTGGGGGTGAATCGGTTAACTTTGACATGTGGTGGCAAAGGGCTGCAGTGCAATTGGCCTCAAATACTTCAATGTGCTGCCTGTTGTCTGACTAGAGGACTTCTCCCACTGTAGAGCCCAGAGCTCTGTTATCCTCCCATTAACTGCCCCCCTACCCTCCCCCATACCCTGCCCCCCTCCCCCATACCCTGCCCCCCCATAACCGGACCCCTCTCCATCTCTCAATACAGAAAAGCACTGCTTTCAACCCAAGAATGTCTTTTCGAAAGCGTGTTCCCTCCCTCCCTTTCCCCCTCTTAACACCCAGGGGGACAGAGAGACAGAGATAGAAAAAGCAACAGAGAGTGAAAGATGATGGGGGTAGAGAGATGGAGAGAGAGAGAGGGAGGGAGGGAGGGTCTATTCTACTAACAATAACGTCACTGTCATGCAGACTGTCAAAATATCACTACCCATATTGTCTACTAACAATAACGTCCCTGTCATGCAGACTGTCACTATATCACTACCCATATAGTCTACTTAACACAAACGTCACTGTCATGCAGACTGTCACGATATCACTACCCATATAGTCTACTTAACACAAACGTCAACAATTCCTACTGCATGAAAAAATATTTAGAAAAATCAAAACACGATTAACATCTGTAAATAATGATTAGCCAAGAAAAAAACAGAGTTCGCACAGTCAATGCAATGCTCTTCTAAAAACGCTACTTAATCAAAAATAGTTGTATTTCATTGACCTCGAGTCCTATACCTAGATAGCCCTATGTCTGAGGAATTGGAAAATTTGCAGTTGTTCAGGAGTAATCGATCTTTTTTCTGCTGTAGTTTTGCGGCGGGCTTTGGCTATTGATTGCATTCGTTTCATGCGCTTTGCTCTTGACGCCAGGATGTCTGTGGGGGCGTGGTCTGGGGGAGAAAACTGAGAAATTCCTTTCTGGTCCACCTTCTTTGGGGGTCTGTGGCTGTTTTTTTTATGAATGAACCTAGTACCAACGACAAATTAATCACTCTCTTTCATAGAAAAAAAAAACCTCGGATCTCCTCCTAACGATGTCCTAGAGGGAGCCAATCACAAAGACTGGTTTTGTTTCGGAAATAGTTCATGAAACAGTGGAGTTTTTTTGAATGAGATGTTTTACAACTTTCGCGTGGGGTTATAAATAGAAATATATATATATATATATGAGTGTAAATACATCCTACTGCAAATAAATTGGAAACCCAGCCATTACAATAACGACATTCACTTCAACTTGTTCTTTGGTTCTGAAGCATTTGCAGTTGAACATGCACCATCTACTGCTACTCTACAAAACCAAGGACAGGGAAGCACCGCATTTGGGCAAACTAATTAATTCGAAAATAAGAGTTCCGAATGTTTGTGCCCATGTTCTACCTGGAACCCTAAATGGAACGCCAGGAGGGCTATTTAAGGGTTTTCCTCAGAGGGACCGCCAAAAGAACCTTGTTGGCGCTTTTTCCCGAGCACCATATGGAATTAGAAAGCTATTTGGGAGGCAGCCTGTCAGTGTGCGGAGCTGGCAGGCGGAGGCTCGGTCAGACCGTGGGAAAGGTCCTCCACGTAAAGCAGCGCTGATTCTTCCTCGCTGTTGTTCTAGTGTAATTGATCTTACTCCACGTCGGTGGGCGGAGGACTTCAAATACGCAGCGGCTGTTCGAGGTCGCTCTCTCTCTTGCTTGCGTACTCTCTCTCGCTCTATCACTCAGCAAGTACACGCAGTTATCGGAGCACCACACAAACAAAACCGGTGCAACATGTTAGGCATTTGCATTAACATATCCATTCGTTTGGTGTTTTAAGGGCGAATGTTTTCATTTAATAATGCACGTAGCCTACAAATGGGCCTGAATAAATAAAAATGTACCTGGATAAAACATTAGTTACTGCATATCAACTATATAGGCTATACCACTTCATATAGTTTAGAACAATAGGACGTCTACAATATAATAACCCCAGAGGGCAATGCGATGGTTCGATACCATAATGACTTAAAAAACTCTTGAGTTCTTCAACTTTCTTTTGCGGTTCAAAAAGCTGTTCTTCGCACTAGTGGTAATAAATAAATAGGGAATCAGACTTTTTTTGTTGCTCAGCTCTTTCTATGCCTGCAGGTGAGCTAGCGTCATTCCAGTTTATTCATTGTTGTGTAATGATATTACATATTATATATAAATATGACCAGTGTGGGTGACTCGTGATTGCCTTGTATAAGCCAATGGAGACAGGTTGACTAGATCAGTCAGGGGTGTGTCAGTAGCTGGCTAGTTCACTGCATATTGACTCGTCGGCACTTATAAACAATCAATCGCATACATTAATCTAATTCGTCAGAACTGAGCTAAAAAAATCGTTTTTAATGGAGCTAAAGGACTTAAGAACCGTATGAACCTTTAGAACCCAGAACCTTAAAAACGTTTCTTGGTGGTTACAAGTAAAAGTGTCTTAGTCTATAAATAAATCCCACTTTCCCAACTGTCTCGGCACATAAATCCAATATGGTGGTGTTAATATTTAAGTTGATAGGGTTCCAAACCCGAATAACGAATAGGGTTCAGTTAATAATAGGAGCGCGTTCTGTCATTTAGTCTATTATGAAATGCGCTGCTCTCCCCCACTTTAAAGTCCACGGACCCCGGCCAGTAACATGAATGGTGCAGCTGGACACGTGAGTTTGTTTCAATGTGGTATCCCCTCTTAGCGCCGGAGAAATTCTCATGTTTTCTCTGGCAGCGAGACCGTTTTTTTTGTCTCGTGTAGGCCCCCTCCCTAGCCTTTCCTCTTCACCCCGGTTATCCACCAGCCACGGGAATTTTTTTTCGTACCTCATCCTCATTCATTGAGTAGACGAGTTGTGTGTGCGCTGCTGTTGAGATGCATGGAGAATGCATACAGTTGATGTAGTTTAGCTAATCGTTGGAAAGTATATCCTTTTCGCCTAAGTTCTTAAACTCACATTTTTGCAATTTTCAGTCAGGTCATCGCAGAGTGTGTATTTGACAGTGAATGCCGTCAGCGTTTCCTTTTCAATATAGGACTCCCGCCCATTTGTAACGACAGGATCTGAAATTCCAATCGATCACAGGCTTATTTTTATCACCAAAGCTACCCCCACCCACTTCTATAGACTGAGTAGACGGTGTTGTTTTCTGAGACAAACACTGAAGTGGGCAGCACGTGCTGTTCATAATAAAGTCAAGCAAAATCTCCATGGTTCTTTTTTTTTTCTCTGGTTTTTCTTTCGAGTAGCACGACTCCGTCTGAGTTTGATACGCGGCGGTCGATTCGTGCGTTAGTTTACAACAAGAGGATCGGATCCCCCCCTCTCAAGCTCGCGCACCAGGACGTCCGGTGGCTGGCGGTGTGGTCGCCGTGTGCAGGCAGACAGGCTCCAGGCGGACTGGGTGTTGTAGCCTAGACTAGACGGTGCTACAGGCGGGAGAATACTATTTGGTACAGAGTCACAATGAGTGCGCGGGGTGAAGAAGCCGGTGAGAGTTCAGGGACCGGGACCCAAGATCTGGAGCCGGCTGCGGGTGCGTCTACAGAGGCGCCAGCAAAGCGTGGACCTGGCAGACCAAGGAAGCCAGTAAAGGTCAGTCTAAACGTTTTTTTTCTTTATTTGATGTACGCTAACGTACATGCGAGACATATGCACTCGCCGATACACTTGTGTGTGTGTAATGTGTTTGTCCATTGCGTTTTGGGGTTAGGCAACCCTCAGCGCTCCACACGGATGTATTTAACGCAAAGCTTTAAACTAGTGGCATACAGACCTACGGGCACTGTAAAGCGTGGAATGTTGTTGTTGGTTTTAGAAAGGGTTGGGGTTAAGGTTGCGCAATGATTGTAAGTAGAGAGGTCAGTTAACATCTCCAAGAGACAACTCACTCGCGTAGATTCCCGGTCGCAGCGCCAGTCTTAAGTTTCACGCTTCAAAAACACTTTGAATCGCGGACCTAAACGATTACATTTATTTTAAATATACGAAGGTAATAGATTAATAATATTGGCTTAGCCTAAATGTAACGACTTTGTAGGCCAGATAGTCTATACATATGGAGTAGCCTTCCCAAGATGTTTGTCTGCCTCGACAGTAGGCTAGATTCTGCAGCTATATGTTGAGCATATATTCTGCTCAATATAGATTTTGCTGATTGTGGCTTTCTATGCATTTATAAAACATTTCCTCATACCCTTTTGCCATAGTGACCCCAGACATTGGTTGTATTTCCCTTTTATCATCCTCCTATTCCTTTAGTAATTTTGTTTCGATACACATGCATTGGCTAGGCTACTTTAGCAACACAGGCTATTGTAGGCTATGCTATAGCCGATGTTTTGATAGAAAATGAGTAGTGTTAAAAGCTATGCGAGATTTATTTGGTATTCCATCAAGTTGACTCACACATCCTGAATCACTAGACATATATTTAAACGTCTCCTTGTCGGTGCGTTTATGGTTTATAAAGGATATGATTCACGACCTAAAGTAAACCATAAGGACGGTGACTCACATCAATATTTAAACAAACCAGTATGTTATTATTATTTTATTTTTTTGTTACATGCAATCACTGATGCCCAAAGCGCAACAGTTTCGCATCTACTTACAGGCTATGAGGCGTGGACGCTGGCGGTAAAAGTGACTGTATATTGTATCATTATAATTATTAACAATATAGAAACGTTTGCACACGGTAAAATGCACAGGTCTCAGCCACCTCGGCTAGATCCAATCGCAGAGATTTAAATGTAGGCTTAAAAGGGACTTTTTGTTCATAGTTACACGAGGTGTACACAAGGTTGTCGGAAATTTGCTTGCCTCCCCCCCTTATAAGTAGACCTAACGTAGAGTAATATATGTGTACTCTGAGTTGTAGGAGAGAGAGTAACTCATTTGGTAGAGCAGTGGGCTTACCATCCCAAGGTTGTGGGTATGATTCCCATGGGGACCAGTATGAACAAAGTAAGAACTCTCTGCATTAAGTAAGGTAGAGTGTCTGCTAAATTACTTTAAGGTAAGTGTCCTTCCTATCCTTTCAACATATAGAATGTCTGAACTTAACTGTGGAAACAACTTTCTCTGTCTTGTGCATTCAAACACACACAGCCATTGTCCCTGGTACGTCTGGGCTGTATGTAAAGCTAGTAGCCAAATCAGTGCATTAAAAAATAAATGGTTCCAAAGAACCTTTGGCTGTTCTTGTAGGAAAACACTATTTTGGCCTATTGGGAGATTTATTTTTGGTTCCAGGAAATATCTTGTTCCAGGTAGAAAAATGTAGGTTCTATCAAAAGCATAACCCCCCCTCCTAAAAAAAGGTTCCTCCCAGAGGAAAAAGGACCGTCTTTTGTTTTTGCACTGATCCTACCTGGAACCCTAAACTGGAACTGGGAAGAGTTCTCAATGAAAAAGGCATTGTAATAGAGGTTCAGGTGGAGAACCTTCATGGGAACCCTTTTGAGTAGGGGGAATGAGAGAACACCAGTGTGCAGGCCCATAGTTGAGGGGGACAGAGATGTAGTGAGATTTACCCTGATCACTGCACTGCTATCCAGAACACAAAAGGGTTCTTTACATTTCCCCATAAGGGATCCTTTAAATAATCTCTTTGGTTCCAGGCAGAACTTGTTTGTTTCACGGAGAACCAGAGGTTTCTAACCTTTTTGGAACCCTACTTTCCAAGTGTGTATGACGTGAGTTAATTTTGTCAGGAGCTACATGGTTCTAGTTTGAAAGTAGTGCACTAGAAGGGGAATAGCGTCATTTAAAGTGAACACTATCTATCCTGTCCTACTCACCTCTACTTCACCTTTTCTCTCTCTGTCTGTGAGTCTGTCTGTTGGTCTGCGGTGTCTGTGTTTACAATGGTCTAACTGTCTGTGTGTCTTTATGTCTGTCTGCAAGTCTGTTGGACTGTCTGCAAGTCTGTTGGTCTGCATGTTTGTCTCCCTTTCTTTACAATGGCCTGTCTGTCGTTATATCTGTTGGTGTGTCTGTTTGTCTTGATGTTTGTCTGTGTTTCTTTAGGAGCCCACTGGGGAGCCTGTCCCCAAGCGACCACGGGGTCGTCCCAGAGGCAGCAAGAACAAGGGTCCGTCCAAGGCCAGGGTGAGAATCTCCTCAACACCACAACATGCTACTGACACACACCTCAACACCACAACATGCTACTGACACACACCTCAACACCACAACATGCTACTGACACACACCTCAACACCACACCATGCTACTGACACACACCTCAACACCACAACATGCCACTGACACACACCTCAACACCACACCACACCATGCCACTGACACACACCTCAACACCACACCATGCCACTTGACACACACCTCAACACCACACCATGCCACTGACACACACCTCAACACCACACAATGCCACTGACACACACCTCAACACCACACCATACTACTAACACACACTTCAACACCACACCATGCTACTGACACAAACCTCAACACCACACCATGCTACTGACACACACCTCAACACCACACCATGCTACTGACACACCTCAACACCACACCATGCTACCGAAACACAAGCTCCTGAACAGCAGACCTCAACACCACACCATGTTAAAGAAACACAAGCTCTCGTTCAGCACACCTCAACACCACACCATGTTAAAGAAACACAAGTTCCTGAAAACCACATTGTTTTACTGAAAACTACATTGTGTAAACACCAAAACGTCATACCACAACATGCTACTGAATGTTTGGTTTAGTCTTTCATTGTAATGGCTTCAGGTCAGGGCCAAAGTTTGTGAAAAGGTTCCAATAAAAAAAATGCCTAGAACTGTGGTTATGCCGAGAGACAGAATGTATCTGATGTTATTAGCGCTGGCTGTGATTATGCCCAAAGACAGAATGTATTTGATGGTATCAGCGCTGATTGTGATAAGCAATGACATGTTTTTTGACGTGTTGATGACCTGGCTTTGTAATATTCGCAATATTAAAGTGTGATTCACCAGAGTAACATCAACATGGAGAATCAACAATGTGGGATACATTGCTATATCCTGGGGTGGTGGATGGTGTGGGGTAAAGTGATGCATCCTGGGGTGGTGGATGGTGTTAGGTTAAGGGCTGCATCCTGGGGGGTGGATGGTGTGGGGTAAAGTGATGCATCCTGGGGTGGTGGATGGTGTGGGGTAAAGTGATGCATCCTGGGGGGGTGGATGGTGTGGGGTAAAGTGATGCATCCTGGGGTGGTGGATGTTGTGGGGTAAAGTGCTGCATCCTGGGATGGTGAATGGTGTGGGGTAAAGTGATGATTATTGGGATGTTGAATGTGGGATTTGATCCTTTACGTTAGCCAGCAGTAGACAGTAATTCAGGGAGAGTAAGCATTACTGATAATTCCCAGAGAATATGTAATGGGTGTGTTTTACCTGCAGGCACCTTTGCTAGCAGACGCTTTAAGGATCAGCTCTATGGTGAACGTTTGCTCAGATCTAGGTAGAGTCCTAGATCTAGACAACCTTAAAGACCTTTATAGACTCTAGTCAGATCTAGGTAGAGTCCTAGATCTAGACAACCTTAAATACCTTTATAGACTCCAGTCAGATCTAGGTAGAGTCCGTCTCCACGTTCCAGTGACAAGCTGTCTCCAGTGACAACCTGTCTCTAGTGACAACCTTAAAGACCTTTATAGGCTCTAGTAATTTCTTTATTCTTCTTTGAAAAAACTGACTGAGGCAAACACACTAACGTGGGCATTCAGAGTGTTAGTCTGATATGGCGTTGTGACGTCATCAGCCTCTTTGTTTGAGAAACAATAGAAGAGCAACAAAAGACGAAAAGCTCACTTAGTGCATACCTGGACCACCTTAGTGCATACCTGGACCACCTTAGTGCATACCTGGACCACCTTAGTGCATACCTGGACCACCTATCGAGTGCCTCGTTGGGTATACCGGGTTGCAAACGAGGTGGAATGAAGCAACTTTAAATATTTGTAAGGGGAAATGATTGACTGTCCGAATGATGACATCCAGCCCCCCCCCGCCCCACAGGACCAGAGGCATTGGCCAATTTGGAATATATCCGCAGTGCCCATCTTAATGCGGTGAAATGAAGTGAATGATTTGGTCGCTTTTTCAACTAACAGTTTCCTTTGCACTGGGTGATTTTGCCAGCTGTGACCAGTAGAGTGCGTGCGCTTTCATCCCGTTCCCCTGCTCGTGTTGAACCAGAACCAAAGTACTGTGCCAGACGTGCCCATCTGTGTGTTTCCACCACCACGTCATAGCCCGGCCCTAAGGAGTCAAGGAGGACACTTGCTGTGCTCTCTCCCTCTGCTCTCAGGGTCGTCCATCCTATCTTATCTGGCTATGTTATGATAAACATAAACGTGATAAATCTCTGAGGATGAGGGTTCTGGAGGACCCGTTTGGCGTATGCTTTCTGCCTGGGGCTTCCACCACCCCATCCATCACCAGCCTGATAACGAGACGCTGTGGTACCGAACGTGGGTTGAGCATCCAAGGATGTAGGTTGTGTTTCTGTACGGGGAGCGATTGATATGTAGGGTTTGTCTGCGTGCTAAATGACACCCTCCTTTTTGATAGTGCAGGACTTATGACTAGGGCTGTGGTGAAAACGACTGCATCGTTTGTTGTCCGTGGTTTCAGATTGACTCTGATACACAGAAGACTTCTCTAGGAGAATTGCTATACATGAATAAAACACTCCGAGTTGTCAGGCGACCGGGGGACATGGTCAAGAGCATTTGGGTCTCTGGACCTAATACCCAAGCTAACAAGCTAAAGAAAAGGAAATTGGCCCTAAGTTAACACTAATTTGTCCTAAGTGATCACTAATTGGTCCTAAGTTAACGCTAATTGGTCCTAAGTTAACCCTAATTGGTCCTAAGTTAGCCCTAATTGGTCTTAAGTCAACCCTCACAAGTGGTTGCTGGTTGTGTTTTTAACATACTTTCCTGGTAAATTAAGAGTGTATGCTAAATGACTTGATGATAATGTCTCATATTAACGTACCATATTCAGATCTATTTTTACAACTTCCCCATTCTCCTGCCCCTCATACTCTCCTCCTCTCTTATAACCCCCTCTTCTCTCCTCTCTTACAACCCCCTCCTCTCCTCTCTTACAACCCTCTCCTCTCTCCTCTCTTACAACCCCCTCCTCTCCTCTCTTACAACCAGCTCCTCAGCTCCTCTCTTACAACCCCCTCCCCTCTCCTCTCTTACAACCCCCTCCTCTCCTCTCTTACAACCCTCTCCTCTCTTACAACCCCCTCCTCTCTTACAACCCCCTCCTCTCCTCTCTTACAACCCTCTCCTCTCTCCTCTCTTACAACCCCCTCCTCTCCTCTCTTACAACACCCTCCTCTCCTCTCTTACAACCCCCTCCTCTCCTCTCTTACAACCCTTTCCTCTCCTCTCTTACTTGTACTCCTTTTGGTGAGGCAAGATTGTACAAATGAGTAGTGGCCTTGTCCTCAATCTCACACACACACACACACTGAGAGACGCATGTGCACTTGCACAAACATGCCAACGTTCTGTGTGGATCAACCGGTGTGTGTGTGTGTGTAAGTAGCCTCAGGGTCGTCTTGTAAGCTTAGGGTTCCCTGCACTTCTATGCTACACACACACACACACACACACACACACAAGCAGACCAGGTTGGGACACACAAACACTGTGATGTTTAATAGAACAGAGATGGTGTTGTCTTACAAGGGCCCTCATTAAAAATGCAGCTTCTGAAACGGGCATCTGGCTAAAGGGCTGCTGATTGGTTGCGGGGCCCACGTGTTCTGCCTGGACTGGAATGGACGCACTGTTCATTTATCTTCATTTGTGTATCGTTTATTATCACGAACTGACGCAATCTTCTATGTTATAATAACTTAAATAACTTAGTTGACTTCAGGGTTCTGTGTGGGCCAGTCAAGTTCTTCCACACCAAACTCATCCAACCATGCCTTTATGGACCTTGCTTTGTGCACTGGGGCACAGTCATGCTGGAACAGAAAAGGCCCCCAAAATGTCTTGGTAAGCTGAGGCATTAACTATTCCCTTCAGTGGAACTAAGGGCCCATGACCAACCTCGGAAAAACCACCCCATAGCATTATCCCTCCTCCACCAAACTTTAAAGTTGGCAACTTTACAGTTTAAATGTTCTTTTGGCATTTGCCAAACCCAGGCTTGTCCATCTGACTGCGAGATAGAGAACGTTACATGGTCTGCCACGTTATGGCTGAGTTGCTGTGGTTCTAGGAGGGAAGAAACTTCACAAACTGACTTGTTGCAACGGTGACATCCTATTACAGTAACACACTCAAATTCATTGAGCTCTTTAGAACTACCCATTCTTTCAGACTGCATGACTAGGTGCTTGATTTATTGCACCTGTGACAATGGGACTGAATGAAACACCTGAATTATTAAGCCCATTACTTTTGTCCATATAGTGTAAATGAACTGGGTAAACTCCAGCTGAATGGGAAAGTCTAAATGTTTAGTTTTAGTAAATTAGTGTCACTGAGATCACAAATGTCTTGCAAGGGATTCCTAACAACCTGTGAATCTGTAGGCTGTATACGTCGTCACTGGCCTGTGTCTTAAAAAGCCCTTCCGTGTGGTGTTCAGAGTAAACACCTGTTGGGACAGTAATTTGGGATGTACCACAACAGTAGAGATGACTTTTGAACAGAACATAGCACAACCGGTGCAGAACAGAGCAGAACATGACAGAACAGGGCAGAACATGACAGAACAGGGCAGGACATGACAGAACAGGGCAGAACAGAGCAGAACACGACAGAGCAGAACATGACAGAACAGAGCAGAACATGAGAGAACAGGGCAGAACATGACAGAACAGGGCAGAACAGAGCAGAACATGACAGAGCAGAACATGGCAGAACATGACAACGCAGAACATGACAAAGCAGAACATGACAGAACAGGGCAGAACGGAGCAGGGCATAACAGGGCAGAACAGAGCAGAACATGACAGAACAGGGCAGGACATGACAACAGAACATAACAATAGAACGGAACAACAGAACAGAACATAAGATGCACTTCTTAATTAAGAGGAAAACAGTGTTATTCTGTTAATCATCATTCTGCCAGTGTCCTGGTGATAGAGGAGGACCGTGGTGGTAGAGGACCTTGGTGATAGAGGACCGTGGTGATAGATGAGGACCGTGGTGATAGAGGACCGTGGTGATAGATGAGGATCATGGTGATAGAGGACCGTGGTGATAGATGAGGACCGTGGTGATAGAGGACCGTGGTGATAGATGAGGATCATGGTGATAGAGGACCGTGGTGATAGAGAAGTATCATGGTGATAGAGGACCGTGGAGATAGATGAGGACCGGGGTGGTAGAGGAGACCGTGGTGATAGATGAGGACCGGGGTGGTAGAGGACCGTGGTGATAGATGAGGACCGGGGTGGTAGAGGACCGTGGTGATAGAGGACCGTGGTGATAGAGAAGGATCATGGTGATAGAGGACCGTGGTGATAGATGAGGACCGGGGTGGTAGAGGAGACCGTGGTGATAGATGAGGACCGGGGTGGTAGAGGACCGTGGTGATGGAGGACTGTGGTGATAGAGGAGGATCGTAGTGATAGAGGAGGACCGTGGTGATAGATAAGGACTGTGGTGATAGATGAGGACCGTGGTGATAGAGGAGGATTGTGGTGATAGAGGAGGATCGTGGTGATAGAGGAGGACTGCGGTGATAGATGAGGACCGTGGTGATAGATAAGGACCGTGGTGATAGAGGAGGATTGTGGTGATAGAGGAGGATCGTGGTGATAGAGGAGGACTGTGGTGATAGATGAGGACCATGGTCATATTTATTTATGTTTATTTATTTATTTCCGCCAAAATTGTCATTATTTGCCTGGTCAACATCTTGTCCCCCTATGCTCTGGATTGGGGCAGTTGTTCTGCTGTGCATTGTGGGTAAGGCAACATGGTATGTTAGGAATCCACCAGAATATGTTCCCAGATCAGGTAAGATCCCACGTTGGATATTTTGTTTTAAATTGTATTTCTCCAGCTTCTGGTAAATAAATGGGCCCTTACTAAAAATAAGCAGCCTGAAATCAAAACAAGCTACCTCAACTCGTTTTACTTCTACTCAAAACAATCTACTTTAACTCCATAAACTAGCTACTTAATAACCTGTTGCTTCCGTCCTGGATTCGTTTGTGGCAAATAGATCAATGGAAATTCCTTCCACTCCTCGGAGCATTCCCTTGAATTTAATTTCCCATTCATCAATGCTTTTCCAGTCACAGTGCGGCACATCAAGCCCCGTTCCGCCCAGTGATAGCAGCACTCAGCCTGACTCAGTCATCATCTCAAAGCCAGAGTGTGTTTGCCAAGCATTCCTGCATTGTTGTGAAACCGATACTTTGGGTGGAATAGGCCCGGGGCCTGGGTTGCCTGGGCCATCGGTGGTAACAGGCTGTATCTGATTCCAAGACAATACAATCAT